>JAEQML010073772.1:0-14771 GCA_016904865.1 Pissodes strobi | reverse complement strand
CATAGCCAATAATTCAGGACAATCTACTAAACCGTTCAATATTTTGTAGAGAGTGCACATATCAATAAATGTTCTTCGTTCAGTAAGAGGAGGCAAGTTAATTAATTTAGTTAATTCTTCATATACAATATCCTCTCCTGCTATTCCCATTTTATATCCTACAAATCTTATGAATCTTTTTTGTACCCGTTCAATTTGTTGGATATACTGCCCATAAAATGGTGACCATACGGGGCAAGCATATTCCAAGATCGACCTAACATAGGAACAAAACAGGGTTTTGAAGCAAGATATGTTATTGAAATCCTGTAAAGTTCTTTTAATAAACCCCAATAATTTCAGGGCTTTATTGGTTATGTAATTCACATGATAATTGAAATTTAAATGTTTATCAAAATACACTCCTAGATCTTTAAGCTCATCTTTAATTATAAGTGGGATATCGCCTATGGAATAATCATAATCAATGACATGTTTGTTACGATAAAATTTCAACACAAAACATTTATTCACATTTAGCTGCATACCATTTAGATTACACCAGTCATTCAAAGCATTCAAATCTTCTTGGAGTCTCAAGCAATCCTCTATCTCCCTAATTATCCCAAAAATTTTCAAGTCATCAGCATATAGAAGGCAGTTTGAATATTTCACAAATTCAGTTACATCGTTGATAAATATGTTAAAAAGCAATGGCGCCAAATGTGAACCTTGTGGTACCCCAGATGTAACAATAATGTCTTTAGAAATAAAGTTTCCAATTTTTACCTGCTGTCTTCTATTTGAGAGGTAACTCTTAAACCATTGCAACAGATTTCCATACACACCATATTTTTCCAGCTTTCCCAATAACAGGGAATGGCAAACCCTATCGAATGCTTTAGAGAAGTCAGTGTAAACAGAATCGATCTGACCAGTATCCTCAAGAGATTTTCTTAGAAACTGTTCATAAATCAGTAAATTACTTACAGTTGATCTACCATTAACAAAGCCATGTTGGTTTCCATTCAAAGTTTGTTGAAGTTGTGGTTTGATCTTGGATTCTATAATTATTTCAAACACTTTGGCTATTAAAGACATTTTACTTATTGCTCTATAGTTAGTGACGTCAGCTCTGTCGCCATTCTTAAATATAGGCGATACAAATGATTTCTTCCAGAGATCTGGATATGTACCAGTTGTGATCGACCGGGTAAAAATAATACTAAAAATATAAGCTAAAATAAAGGGACATTGTGATAATTATTGGGGTGTCACAGGCTTTGGTATTGGGCCCAATTCTTATGTTGCATAAATAACCTTCCAAATATTGATCCTCACGCTAAATACACTCTTTTTGCTGATGACACGGCGGTATCCGCTAAAGGGCAACACAGTAGTTGAAGTGTTCGAGAACTCTGCAGAAGCAATGATTTGCAGAAAACAGACTGGTTCTTAACCATAGTAAACAAATCAAGTGGTGTTTTTTATGAGAGATGTGGGTGATCTAGATGGTAGGGTTGAGAGTCCAGGTGGATTCGACGCTGCTCTGGGGTGCACATATTGATATTGTCTGTAGATATTGTTAAGCAGGAACATAACATATCCTTATTATCAGTATATGCTCCTACAGAAGACAAGGACGAAGGCACTAAGGACTCCTTCTACGACTTACTTGAAGAACAATAGAAAGCCTGCCCAAACAGGATATGATATTACTATGCGCAAAAATAGGCAAAGAGCCAACTTTAAGGCCGACAATAGGTCAACATAGACTTCACAATAATAGAATTAGCATCAGCTAACAACGTGCTGTTAAAATCCACAATGTTCCCTCATAAAGACATCCACAAACAAACCTGGTTATCCAACGACCATGTGACTCGTAACCAGATTGACCATGTCGTGGTGGATGCCAGGCATGGGAGCAATGCCCTAGATGTAAGAAGCCTTAGAGGAATAGACAGAGATACAGATCATTTCCTGGTTAAAGCCAACTTCCAAATCAGAATATCGAGACAGAACAAACAAAAAACTAACCAAACCGCATAATGGGACATAGAGAAACCACAGAATCCAGCAGAACAACAAAAATACGAACAAGAACTGGAACAGAAACTCATTGAGAATGAAAATCGTAGAATGAATGTTTAAGGTTTGTGGAACTATATTGAACAAACGATAAAAAAGATAGCAGAAAAAGCCATCGGGAAAACCAAAAAGAAAACTACTAAATCATGGTTTAATGAGGAGTGTCGACCAAACTGCAAGAAAGAGAAACTTTTGGGAAAGCCATGATTCAGCACGATACACCTGAACACCGAGAAAAATATGTAAACTCTCGCAAATAAACCAGGAAGTTCATAAAAAGATAAAAACAAGAATATGAACGTCAAAAATACGAGATGATCGAAAGGAACAGGTTTAAACCAGCTTCTAAAAAAACGAAGGATATCAGCCCAGGTCGGGCCCGATGTTGAAAAGTGGTAATGGAGACATGATAATTAACGAACACGAACAGTTGGAAACATGGAAAAACTACTGTGTAAAGCTGATAAATATAGAACCCGACGAAAAGCACACTGAAAATACATACCACACAGCAGATCTCCCTGTAGAAGAACCATCTATAGAAGAAATTCGAAAGGCAGTGAAGAAATTTAAAAAACTCAAAGGCTCCTGCATCGCATAATATACCATGAGAACTATTTAAGTACGGAGGTGAATCATTATACAGACAATTACACCAACTAATTATTTTGATATGGAAAGAGGAGGCAATACCAACAAAATGGCAAGAAAGTATCATAATTCGAATCCACAAAAAAGGTGACAAGTCAGTGCTCAAACTACACGGGAATCTCACTCATCAATCAATACGGCCTACAAAGTCCTAGATAGACTAACTGCATACTCAGAGAACGTCCTAGGGGAATATCAGGCGGGTTTCAGGAAATTTAGATCCACTATTGACCAACTTTTTACACTCAGGCAACTACTAGAGAAAGGATGGGAGTTCAACCGTACTATCCATAATCTATTCATAGATTTTCGGCAAGCATACGACTGCATTGAAAGATCCCAAGTGTGGAATGCAATGGCCGAGTTCGCAATCCCAATAAAACTCATCCAGATGACGAAAGCATGTATGGAAGACGGAAAACCTAGAGTGCGAATAAATAACAGGCTCTCAGATAATCAGGGAGATGCCTTGTCACCTCTACTCTTTAATATCGCCCTAGAGAAAGCTACGAGGTCGGCAGAAATTCAAACAGAACTCCTGACTGCCCGAGGCCTGACATTATTGTTAGCATATGCAGATGACATTGACATCATTGGAGACTCCACACCAACAGTAAAAGGTATTTTTAATCGCATAGAAAACGCCACAAGGGAAGTAGGACTCAAGATTAACGAGGAAAAGACCAAATATATGTGCATAAACAGACAGGGGCACATAGATAGAATAGGGCAGAATGTAACAATAAACACTTATAATTTTGGAGGAGTGGAGCGTTTCAAATATCTAGGAGCTGCAATTACAGCCGATAACGATGTCACAGAGGAAATAAAAGGCAGAATACAAGCCGCAAATCGATGTCTGTTCTCTCTAATCAACTTTTTCAAATCCAAAAGCATCCCAAGAACTTCAAAGGTGAAAGTCTATAAAAGCATTATAACCAATAATTACTTATGGATGCGAGACATGGACAATGACTAAGGCTAATAAAGAAAAAACAGCGACGGTGATATTGTCAAAGAAATTAAGTCCTAGCGCCTAAGATGGTACGGGCATGTCCATAGACTACGAGATGACAGACCGACGAGACCAATATGGGAGGATAGACCGTCGGGGAAAAAGGCCACTTGTGAGACCACGCTAGAGATGGAAAGACATCAAAGCAGATCTCGCAAAAATGAATACCCCTTTGGACACGAATCTGTTGGAGGACCGGGAGGCCTGAATGAGTATAGTGCAGTCAGCCAAGACCCATCCTGGATTGTAAAGCTACCTTGTATGTATGTAGGAACCTATTTCTTCTTCGGAACTTTTCCGGCTGTGTGTCTCGGGCAGTGCTTAAGGCAGTATACTATTCGGTCTTTCATTCTTATTTGTCATACTCTATCTTGGCATGGGGGCATGCAGCTGGTGCAGGCAGGGTATTTGCATTGCAGCGTAAAGCAGTGAGAATTATTGCTGGCCTTGCCTATAGAGATGTATATCCTTGAGAACCTCCATTTTCTGAGGAAAAACATTGACATTTATACCAACCATGACTATAATACAAGGCACAGGCATAACATTGTCCCAGGTTTCTGGAGACTGAAAAGGCGTCAAACAGGACCAGGATATTGGGCTGTAAAATTCTTTAATGTGCTGCCAAATAATTTCAGAGATTTACCTGTAAATATTTTCGAAGGTAGGATTAGGGAAATTTTAATAAAAAATGCATTTGTTTTAGATTTTAAGTGTCATTTTATAGTATTGTAACTATATTTTAAATTTCAAATTTTGATGATGACGTGTGTGAGACTTAGTGTATGTTTACACGAATAAAGAGTATTGCGCAACTTTGCAATAATTTAACTGACCTTTTATGTATCATAGTTTCTGATATGTCATTGGTGAACTCGAACCAAAATATTCATAAATAAAAAATTAAATTCATGGACTAACTTTAGAAAATATTATCGACAGTCCTGAGTACTATTCCGGTCCTTCTCTTTTCTAGAATATCCTTCTGAAACCAGAGGTGGCAAAACAGCTGATTCCTGAAACTATGACGAAAACTCGTCCCACAGGGATAGTAAGTAGTTTCATCTTCTAGTAGATTGAAGTCAAATATGCCACGTTTATGATATATGAATATGGCTTAAATTGTCGCTAACGTTTATTAACTTGTTCTTTCAGGCAAATTCTATGCACCAGAGGTTACAAAACAACACCCTGCCAAAGATAAACCCTGTGAATCCAGCTTTAGCGACGGCTCGACCTATCAGAGATCCCAGGTTGCTACGTCAGCAACAACAGCAGCAACAAAAATTGCAACAACAAAATAGAATTCAAGAGCAACAGCAAAAACTGGCAACAAATCAACAGCCAGTGGTGTCTGCTCAAGCAAATGTTACTACGACTACTACTAGTGTACCAGCTCAAAAAACTGCAGTTCTTGAGAATAATAAAAATGTAACCAATAAACTAGGTGTAAGAGATATTCCTAAAGACCCCCGCTTGTCAAATAAAATTGATAAAAAACCCAAAAATGTCCCCAAATCCCGCGATCAACCGTCTGCCATTCCGGACGTAGGGCCAGGTAGTCCAGCCGCTGGTCAAAAACCGCAAAAATCTTCTCCGCGTAGCAATAATAGACCCGATCTCGAAAAGTCCTCGGCTGGTTCACCTACGTTTAACTCTACTTCTAGCGGCAGTTTAACTAGTTCTAGTTCTACGAGTCTAGATTCTCCATCTAAAAGTAGACGATCGTCTAGTAAACACAAGAAGAGGGACAAGCCTGAGACCAAGCGGTCTCAGGACTTTGACGCGCCTTCTATGAAACGCGAAAAGATCTCCTCCAAAGAGGACAGTAACAAGTATAATGACGCGAGCAAAAATTCAACCGGCGATCTGTCTAGTTTTAAGAGCGTTAAGAATAAGAATCGAAATTATATGAGGCGTAATTTGACGGATAGTCCGGTTCAGTTGCAAGACGAGGACTTAAGAGGTATGTCTAATCAGCCCGATAAGACTAACAGGGTTCCGACGACGGATACCACGACTATGGAGCAGAAAAGTAAGTTTGTATTTACATTTATTTATTTATTGTTCAGCTTATGTTCATATATTTTATTTAGGAGATGAAATGCACAATCTGGATCTAAAATCAGTAATTTGTCAACCTGTTTTGCACTTGATTAAAGCAATTCAGAGCATTTAATATGGCATTAAAAGTTTAATAATGATTTTTTCCTTAAATTTATTAGATAACTGAGAAATGCAGTCATTATTTTATTTAATAAATGAGTGTGAAGCTAGCACATATAAAGTAAAGTTGAGAGCTTTGGTTGGCTTTTCTCTCTTATCATACAACCAGCATAAGTAAACTCTAACCCAAGCTTCGCATTGTACAGAAATAGTACACATCGTTTTAAAGTACAATACATTTATTTTTCTTTTGATTTTCCAGCTTCTGAGCCGACTGTTTCAATACCTCCCCCTGTGGCAAAACCTATGGACGTGGACTTAAGGCAGCTGCCCCCCGCTTTACCCAAGAAGAGGACTTCAACCGAAGCGTCCGATCAGCCGTCAAAGAAGAGTAGAAGTTTTGATGTGTAAGTAAATTCAGATTTTTCTATTCATGTTTATTTTTTATACGTATTCTGTATGAGGGTTGCCTCGGTCTTTGCGTCTGCCTGCCTCCGCAACCTTTAGAAGAATAGTTATTATGAATGTTCTCTTATGTATGCATATAGTCCGGGTTCATTGTAAAACGATAATATCTTTACAAGTGTTCGTAGGTAATTAAGTATTGGGTTCAAAATCACCACTCCCAAATACAGTTGCAAAGTACGTGCTCCTTTGGAGGT
This sequence comes from Pissodes strobi, assembly GCA_016904865.1. NCBI lineage: Eukaryota > Metazoa > Arthropoda > Insecta > Coleoptera > Curculionidae > Pissodes > Pissodes strobi. The sequence continues at coordinate 8,207 of JAEQML010073772.1, read as the reverse complement.
TCGGCGTGACCATTAGAAAGTCGTCTTTTTTTTTGTCATATTTACATACTTTCAAAAAGGTCACATTCATGACATAAGCCGCTTTCGTTTTAATATTTCTAAAGGGTGAATAGAATTGAACGGATCAGTTCAGATCATTGTTTAAAACGATTTTTAAGATCTTCTGCAGAAAGAAGTACACTATAAGTAGTATTTGACTCGGGATTAAAGATTATTAAATTGTTCATTTTTCTTCATACACAAATGTGTACTAATCTTTAAAATCATTTAAATAATACAAACAAAAATAAGAATTTTGAACGACAGTATTTACACTAGTGACAGCTGCCCCTAAATGGTGCTAAATGATCCTAAAAATAACCAGGGTCTTTGCGGGTGCAGAGTGGTATCGATTTGAATAGATTTGTTCAGTTCACTTGACTAAAACGAACGCAAATGATCTGAATGGTTCACCCCCGGGCTACCCAAAATGGTAAAACGAAAGCGGCTAAAGGGTTTAAATATTTAAAGATATATTCAAATTATGACATCAAAGCTATCAATGATCAGCTACATAATGATTTTCTTGATGGGGGTTCTTCATATTCTTGGTTGTTGTAGAGTTATCTGAATGTATAAGAAGTTTCCTCACTAATTATGTCGTCATAAGTCTGCTCCTACACTGTATGGTGTGATAATGTATTGATTGTTCTAAAGCTGGCGTAGGCAGCACCTTTTTATTAAGAACATATCGATAGGAAAAACGAGATTATTTCCATGCCTGTTCTGATAATTCTTATTTTCAGAGTTACTTGTGAATTTTGCTTTGATTTTGAACAGATAAAGTAGGGCATTTCAAGGTGGATGATAATGTCCAAGTTTACGTGCTTCAATTGATTTCGATTTGAAGATTTGTCGTATGCCATAACTATTTGGTTTATATTGATCAATTCCCCTGAAGCATTAATTCTGATAGAAACACGCTCATCTAGTGGCGTCTTTGAATGTGTATCTGAATCCAGGAACCTGACTACTGGGTGGTCACTTTCGTTGATTTTCGATTTATGAAATGAAACCATGACTATTATTATTTATTTATTTATTTATTAAATTCACGGTTACCCCAATCAATCAATATTTTATTCATGTCATTACAGAAATGTTTACATATGTCAAATTAAAATAGACTTATTACAATTATCATTAAAAATTACACTATCAGTTTCTTATCATAAAATAACACTATCAATATATGTATATACTATTAAACACAATCAAGATTTACATTTAGTAACATACTATACACTAATAAGCACAATTAAAACTTACATGTAGAAACATACTATTAAAATTTGTTGAAACTGATGGCTCAGATTTTCCTATATTGAGTAAAAAGCGTTCTGAAGTAACAAATGTTTGATTCTGTGTTTAAACTTATACCGAAGGTTTCTTATATCATGATGTGATACATTAAAAAAATTTGTTGACCATCCTGACACCTCCTCAACCGCCTATAAGAAGACACCAGATCGTTACTGGATCGGGTTTCATAATCATGAATATCCCCATGTATTCTAAATGATCCTTGATTACGTTTTACAAACAAAAGATTCTCCAGAACATACAGACAAGGCATGGTGAGTATCCCCAGTTCCCCAAAAGACCCTCTACAATCCTCTCGATGCGCAACGTCACTTATCAATCTTACAGCTTTTCGCTGAAGGCCAAACAACCTCTGGGCACCGGAGGAGTGCCCTCAAACCAGGATCGCGTAGGAAAGATGAGAGTGAAATAGAGCATAATAAGCTGTTCTTAAAACCTCTTTTGAAACACCGGCTCTCAAGCTGCGCAAAAGGTATAAGTTCATACTCAGCTTGCCAGCCACTGCCCCAATATGTGCACCCCACTGTAGCCCCGGATCTAGGTATACACCCAAAAACTTCACCGATTCCCCACCCTGGTCTGCCTCTGTAAGGTCTCGCATGGAAAAGACAATTCTTTTTGTTTTATCCTTTTTAAGAAGCAATTTGTTTGAGCAGAACCACTTTTCTGCTCTGTCCTGAGCCTCTGATGAGCCATTCCATGATTCTTCGAGGAACTTAAGATGCTCTCGTATGTTCCTGAGATTTTCATTAAACCAATTTATGTTGTTAGAGTGATCAGATCTTACTCTATAAGTTTTTCAGGAAATGACTCAATATACGCCCTCTCCAAGATCCCCATAAACACCTCAAACTTCTTATCAACATTCATATCATTAGTTTGGATAAAGTCCCATTCTACTGAATCTGAAATAGTATGAAAAACATTTTCATACTATTTTATACAAACAATACAAATATAATATTAAATCCAATGACAAGTCTACAATATGACAATAATTAAATACATTTCCAAGGCCAGATAATGTGAGTCTAACCGTCTCACAGTACCTACTGCCAGTTTATATATTTGATCTGTCTTTTAAAGCCAGATAGGGTGCCACCAAAAACGTCTACATCTAGTTTATTAAGCAAGCGAAGCGTTCTGCCAACAGGGGAATGTCGACTATAATTAGTTGCGTGAAGAGGAACGGATAAGACATCGAAGTTACGCAAATGATGATTTGGAACATTCAGACTCACCTTGGAGAGGAGCCGGGGACAGCCCATTAAGTAATTTAATCCAAATCAAACTTCAGGCGCCTTCTCTCAAGGGTCTCCAAATTCAATCTGAGGAGCACCTCAGATCTGTGGTAGTCATCAAAGTTCACCCCCATTTTAAAAGCAGCAATGTCGCAAGAACTTATTCTGCACCCCTTCCAATAAATCAATATATCTCCGATACTCAGGTGACCACACAATTGTAGAATATTCGAGGTTGGATATCACGAGTGAGACATAAAGAATCTTCGTTGTGTTTGCAGAAAGTTCACTACAGTTTCTCGTCACAAACCCCAGAATGTTTAAACCCTCTCAAGCAAATCTTAGACACATACTCTGCAAAAGATAGTTTTTCATCAAACCATACTCCAAGGTCCCTGACAACCGCCACACATCTAAGATTCTCGTTATTGATTTTATATTCGTTTTTTTAGCCTCTGAAAAAGCTTATATAGGAACACTTCTTGCCGTTCAACGTCAGGTTATTGATCTGTGACCAATCCCAAACAGCACTCAATCACTATGTGATCAATCACAAACAGCACTCAAATCACTCTGGAGTCTCACTGAGTCCTCCCACTGCTTAATCGCCCTGTACATCTTGAGATCATCTGCAAACATGCTGACCGTTGAATGTTGGATCCTACTTGCTATATCGTTGACAAAGAGATTGAACAGTAAAGAGGCATAGTGTGAGCCCTGAGCCACTCCCGACACCACCCTAATTGGAGTGGAAACAAAGTTTTTAATTTGAACCTTCTGCAACCTACCCTCAAGAAAACTCTTCAACCATGCAATGAGTGACGGTTCAAACCCCATAGCACGCAGTTTTGCCAACAACTCAAAATTCACCCTGTCGAAAGCCTTCGAGAAGTCAGTATAGACCTCAATCAGATCTACCTTATATATCACCAAATTTTCAGCAGTTGATCTCCCACCTGCGAAGCCAAACTGGCCCTCACTAATCATTCCTCTACACAAACCATGCTATCAAATAGCTTTGCCACTGTGTTTCGTTCACTTCACGATAGTTACTAATATCACTGGGATTCCCGGATTTAAATATTGGGGTAATGAAGCTATGCTTCCAAATATCAGAAAAGGTTTGCGTTCTCAGAGATAAGTTAAATAATGTTTTAAAGTAAAGACACATTGCTTCAGAAAAATATTTGGAATAGAATCAGGACTACATGAGAACTTATTTGGGAGCTCTGAAATCTTTGCAAACACTTCCGAGGAGAAAGAATTCACTGACAGAAACGTCAAATTGGTTCGGAAACCGTCATAGACACTTGAAAACTTCCCAAACAGATCAACAATCTTCTGCCCACAGTCTCCAGACACAAATTCCAAAAATATTGAATCCGGATAGCCATTAGAATTGCGGTTATCCTTTATATATTTCCAGAAGCACTTTGTATCAAGCAGAAGTGAGTCCTCCACTTCATGCATGTGAAGTATCATATTCAGTGCGACACAGTGTTCTATAACCAGAAAAGAGTTGATATTCATGGTCAGATCCGGTCAACACATAATAATTATGATACATTTTTTTTAACACACAGGACTGAACCATCTAGGAAAAGGGGAGGTTTGATACACTTTCTGGGTACTAACAATAAGCAACTCCCAATAACTGAATGAAGCGTCTCAGCTGCGACAGATATACTCCCAGCTCCCAAACACTCATCCCAGTTGATAGATGTTGATGATTTATGGCAGTATAATCCGCATACTTAAAATCATAATAAAACTCATCAAAAGAAAAAGACTTACTAACAAAACAGTAAGCTATGTGTTGTACACTATTTGACAAAATATCTACAGCACAAAGTGTGTTGTTCGTATTTCTCATTAACCGAGTTTGGGGGAATGTATACTCGACCAATAATGAATAACTTCTTTTCCGCCTTAACCTCAACAAAAGTCTGCTCAATGACATCCGTACAAACTGTCACACTCCTGGACTTCAGAATAGATGAGACGGCTATCAACACACTACCACCTCTTTACCTTGCACTAGTTTTACTACTTCGATTAGTTCGGTATATACTATATCCCGGCACCATGACTTCACTATTAGAAAAACTATCATTAAGCCAAGTCTCAAGTAGAATTATCACGGAGCAACCAGATAGATATACACCACGAGAGAAATCCTTGATTCTAGTGCGAATGGTCTCCGATATTCTGGCAGTAGAAACTTAGGCTTGATCGTTTTTTTGGCACGTTCTGCTCGCGTTCTATTATTTTTGTAATATATGAATTTCTATTTTTATATCTTACTATAATATCACTTTCACCATTTGATCTGCGTTCATTCAGTTCATCACAAACACGTTTAATTAGGTCACGATGAATCTTAGTAAGATCAGCCCTCACCTTAAAATTAGTACCAACAAGCTTACTTGCACTTTTCAGACACTTTAAAGCCGCAGCTTCCCCTGAAAATATCACTTTCAGCGGACGTGGCCAGGCTGACGAATTCTGCTCACTTTAAAACCTTGTTGGGCACTCAGCTCCATCTTCTCCAAGACTACATTCACATGAGCACACTGTCGTGGTCGATTCTTTGTGTGATTAACTTTGAATCACTTTCCGCATTATTGAAGATGAGGATGTTCTTTGATCTTACACATCTTTCCTGTATCTCAATAAATGTGTCCGGCTGCTGATTTGAGTCATCTGTTGGATTAGGCTTGGAGCCAGGCGCAGATAAGCTGCTGAAGACAATAACGCAGGTGGATACCCTCAATCTCTAACCCATCAAGCCTTTCCTTTCTCAATTTTAGCGTTTCTCGAAGGTCGTTAATTTCTGACCTGAATTTGTTACTTTGATCTAGTAGAATTCTTATCAACTGCGACATAATGGAGAAAATATCCATATTATTAACATTTGTCTTCCTTGCTAATGATGCTATTTGCTCCCTAATAGCTTGCTCACTTGGAATATTGTTAGCAGAACCAGCACGATGATTCGGACGGTGCTGACGCATTCGATGGTTTGTGCTTAGCAGATCACGTATCGTTGGCAGAGTTGGGCCACCACCAAATCTGATTGAAAGTCGCTTAACCCCACTTTTCTTACAATCATTGCATTCCCAGCTATGTGACCCGGTTCTTTTTGTAAGGGCAAACATTTTAATGAATTCGGGACTAGACAGTGATGAGCAACCTTTATGAAGCCATCCACAACAACGAGAACACACCACTGCTAGTTGGTTTGATTTTATCACACGAGTACAAACATACGTCGTCGCCATGTTTTTTCAAACTGCTTTTGTTCAAAGTCAGTTAACTTAAAAAAGTACTTTTCATTTATATCATTTAGATCTTGATTAATTTGCTTTATAATTCCTGTTCATTTACTACTGAACTTATCGGCAAAGGTTATATTCCAAAGTCAAGTTAGTATAAACTTAAAGAGCTTGTATGTGTTTTTGAGAATTTAGTAATTTCTCATTTCATTTAAAAATATATTTTGTTAAATCTGACCAAGGTTTGATGATAGACCACAGGAAGATTAAGCCTCTAATCCAACAAAAGGTTGAAATTTAAATAAAGACTTTGGAAAAAGTGAATGTCATAGATTTTTGTTTATGTATTAAATTAAATTGCATTGTTTGTAAATAATAATAATAATCAATTTTTACATCAAAAATTAAAGTAGGAATAGGAAAAAGGTATTAAGCACAGGAACAAAGCGCTAGCATCACTTAACTAAAATTTAACCAAAATTTACAAGGAGAGACTTCTAACAACTTGTCTGAAAAATTTACGCTGAACTCTTTCTAGTGACTATATAAATATTATAGTGTGGTGACCATATAGAGCTTGCATATTCCATAACTGATCTTACAAATGAACAATATAGAGTTTTAAAACATATAATGTTGTCAAAATCTCTTAAGGTACGAAGAATGAATCCTAACAATTTTAGAGCTATGTTTCTGACATAATTTAGGTGAAGGCTGAAACGAAGCTCATTATCTATATAGACACCCAAATCCTTAATTTCATTGACTCTATCCAAAGAAATGCTCTTTATAGTATAGTCAAAAATTACATAATTTTTCTTCCTTGATACAGTCAAAATGTTACATTTGTCAATATTCAGCTCAATACCATTAGACAAACACCATTCAGACAAGGTATTCAAGTCACTATACTTAATTATTTTCTTTTAGGCTTTTCGGAAGTGAAGATACAGATTTAAGGCAACTGCCCCTACAACCTGAACCTGCCGCTGTCATACCTGCGGCTATAGAACGGCCTCCTACTCCCCCACCACCGATTATATCAGCCGAAAAAGTGGTGGAACCAGTCGTCGAAAAACCACAGACTCTCTCGCCGAAGAAAAGCGACTTTGACGCCGTCAGAGCTAAGTTGGCCAACGCTACCATCAGGGATAAGGTTATTACCAAATCATGTAAGTTATTTAATTAAATTACCATTAAACGCTTTGCTCTTATATTATGATAGAAGTAATCAAGTTTTGCCCCAACTTCAGATATATTGATGCTGGTCTTGAGTCAAATCGGATGTTATGGTTTTGTATTTTCGAGTAAAAGGAATTGGACGCATCTAAATCAGGTTGCATCCGAGCTGAGGCTCGTTATGGTCTTTTTTACCCTTTTATAGACTCTGCATGGAATCTTGTTCTACCGGTGATGTACTCTAGTTTCATCAATCATCACTGGCCACTGTTTAAAATAAATAGTTTTGAATTGGCTTCCAGGATTGCTGTCGTCAACTCACCTTGTAGCCTTGTTTCTGCCGAATTTATCGAACATAACCTTTGAAACGATGATCTGAAAGAACAATCATTGAACAAGTTTTAGAAATACGTTGAAACATTATCCATTCACATATACATAATTCATCCACCTGTTCACTGATATTCTCTGATTGTTCAATTAATTTTTTTACACAATGCACTGATTTAACTCGGTGAAGTAAACGCTTATTTTTCTTTCAGTCCACAAAAGCAAATTACAACAAGCCGCCCTCGCCGACCAAGATCTGCGACCGAAAGTCCAGCCGAAGATCATGATCTCGCCGGAGGAAGAGAAAGTGATAAAGTCCGGACAGATGACCAGGGAGCAAGAGAAGCAAATCTTAAGCAAGATATTCATGCAGATCGAAAAAGATAAGCTGCGAGAGGCCAAGATAAAAGATCATGAAGAATCCCTTGCCGATATGTCGCTACAAACCATCAGTGACGATGAGTTTGGATCTGATCTGGAAGAGAAGCAGGAGCCGCCGGCGCCGCCACCAATGCAGCCTGTAATTGAGGCAAGGCCTGTTCACCAAATACCACCTCCGCCGATGCCTTTCAATGACAAGGATGAGAGACTGAACATACACCATATGCCTCCTATGATGCCTCAGCCTCAGAACATGGAGACTATTCCTCCAGGCATGGACAATGGTCCTGTATTCCAACATCATCAGCCGTTTTATCCTAGGGGAGATAATAGGAGACCTCAGTTTAGAGGTGGGAGGGATAACTGGAGAGGCAGAGGACGCAATATGCCTCTGCAAGGCCCTCAACCGAGACCACCCATTAGGCCGTGGATGAACCAA
>JAEQML010073769.1:0-14772 GCA_016904865.1 Pissodes strobi | reverse complement strand
ATTCTTCAAAGTGTTGTCAGAAGCTTTTTTAAATCAACATCGTAACTGGCGCAGTCGGTAGGATAAGTCTTGTACAGAAGAACAGTGAAACATAGTGCTGGAACGTATATCTGGATAGTGTTTTCAATTCTCTGGTGATTTTCAAGTCTATGACGAGATAGTCCCTTAGAAACATTCTACAACACAAACAAGTTAGTTCCATCTTTGTTTTGCAAAGGTTGCAGCGGCAATTTTCTTGGACTGATCTCCACCGATATTGTTTGGCGATTTTTTGCAAGACATTCTGATGTAGCTCCGGGCCTAATTTTGAAAAAGTTTCAAGATATCCGGCGGCAAACCATTCCTGGAACGAATATCCATTGTTTGGTTTTAGAAGCTAAGTGAAAAGTGAAACGAGAAGAAGTACATGTTGCGATTGATAACAAAATAATTCCTTTGCCAAAACCTTACCTTATCTTAAGTGAGCAAATTGAGTTTTATCAATATATGGAGCAACCATGCGAGGAAATTGAAAACACCTGTTAGTGTAAGAATTTGTTACTAAATGAGGAAGACTATTGTAAATATCATCAAGAAAAACCAACCGCAGAACTGTTTGGGAGGGGTTACACTGTATAGCCCACTAACCATGGTACGCCACTGTGAAGAGACATTGTTCCATGATAAGTTTCGATATTTTGCATACTGGACTATTTACCGTAATTTATCTTTGAATGCCAGACTTTATCTAATGCTGATAATATTTAAATTTACTTTACGTTGCTTAATAATTAAACCTTATCTTTTTACACCGTATTTTATCTGTACTGATATTTGTCGTATTGTGTTTACATTTAGAAAAATTCGTATGTTATCTTTTATTATTGTTAACTAGTAATTTTTACCAGAGTTTATCATTATGATTTTCTATAAATACTTGCCCGAATTTATATTGTGATCTTAGTTGTCACCTGCTTCGTTTGATGTTAGAATAAAACTCTGTCAAGTTAATGAGTGATTTTTATTGAGATCAAAAATTGGAATAATTCTTCAAAGTGTTGTCAGAAGCTTTTTTAAATCAACATCGTAACTAAGAGACGACATTTTGGCGATTTAGACTTCATCGAGATACTTTCATTAAATGACATTCAATAGAAAATATTCATACGGTAAGCACTTTTCTGACATAGAGTAAAGCCTCATTACTATACGTGGTAAATAATGATTGTTTAAGAACTGGATTTATTATCTATATTGTGCCTATATTTATTTGATAGTAATATAGCCTAACATAGCGACACGTGATATATCTATTATTAGGCAAGTACCCTTCAATAAGCTTGTTTTCAGACAACCATTCAAGTTTGCGTTCGAAATAAAACATTGAAACCATATCCTAGATTGAGAAAATAATAATGTTTGTATACCAAATTTGCGTTTGCGAGGAGAAAAACAGATTTATTTTCGTAGAATTGTTTAGATAATAGAACTCGCTGCTTTATTATTTGCTGCAGAAAAATAAGTTTTCACTCGTTTCGCAGTCTGTTTACTCAAACTTTTCATCAAAGATTTTCTTTTTGTTTTAGTTTTTCAACGAGAACTTTTATTTTAACATCACAATACACTCTCATAGGCGAGTATATAGTCTCTAATAAGTAGATGATGTTGGTCCTGCACTTTCGAAGGACTGGGGCAGTTGATATTTACCATTTGCATCTATGCATTCTTCTCATATTTTTTATAGGTCTCTTCTATATTTCAGTTCATAATTTACTAACCGCTCTTTTCTTCGTGCATGCCTGAGGCCTTTCGAATTTACTACTAGTACAGTTCTAAGGCTCTAGTTTTGTCCACAAACCTGTGAGGATGGTAATAGAAGTGACATAATAACATAATATAAATCATAAATAAATGTAATCATAGAACACATTTCTAGTATTGCTGTATTTTTAAAAATAAAAAACAATGAATTTTATTGCAAATCAACCGGCTCATTTTAATAAGACGATTGAAAGAAAACGCAGGAGAATTGAATTAGCGACTTTATTTTTCAAAGCCGAATCACATTTAGAGCGGCTCCGCAGTTAGGGAAACTCGATGAAAAAGCCAGGTAGAATAAGAAATTTCCCTAACAATAGGTTTACGGCGTCGTTTTACAGATCGACCGTTTTGGTATTTTAATTTATCGGCTCCCTTCGCTTTCCTTCGAGGTTTTTTGGATGTGCCATAAAACGGGAAACGACTTATAAAATTTAAATCAAGAGCACGTGCTTGTTTACGACGCAGCTGCTGTTTAAGGAAAATATTTTCGTTTCTTAAAGTGATTTGTGGAAATCTACTTTCGTACCAAAATGCCGTATTTTCAGTTACCTCTCGTGAATTCGATTATTTGCGTTTGTTTTTCCTGCATATTTTTTTTTCGAAGAATTATAAATATGCTCAACTCTATATCTTAAATTATCAGGCTACTTGCCTTAAATGTAATTATTACTTAATGTTTTCTAGTCATATGACGGTTGACAAACCCATTTTATTTGAAGTGAATCTCGGTACTTTACGCTCATAATACCTAAGATGCGAGATGCATGAACATAAAAATTACACCCGGCCCATTTTGAATTTATAAGTCCACATATACCGTTTTTACAAACGCGGAACCGATCAGATCACAATAGTAATTTACGAACGGGTCCGGTAGGTGACTTATTACAGTACGAGTTAGATATTACGTACGAGGCGACGAAGGAGCCAAGTCTGGAATATCTAAACGAGTACTGTAATGTAATAACACCTAACGGACGGGTATCGTGACACGGACGTGTATCCTATTTCTTTTTTCATACTTTTTTTTTAATTTTTATTATAACGAACTAAAATTTATATATTTATTCATAGGATCACGGCTCTATGTTTGAATGAAATAATTAACGGGTAGTCAGCCAATAAGGTTTATTAAAAGTTGATTTGTTTTGCGTCCAAGCTTTCGGTCAGTATATCGTGACCTTCGTGAGGGCTAAAAATTATTTTATATACTAATGTACAATATATAACAATTTTGTGGCAACTTACAATCAGAACTATTACTGGTCACATACCAAACTTTAATGAAATCAAAATTCTTCATACTGAAACAAATTTAAATAAAAGGTTGTTTTTAGCTTGGACGCAAAACAAATAAACTTTTAATAAACCTTATTGGCTGAATACCCGTTAATTATTTCTACATAAAATTGATATATTTTAATTTCGATCCAAAACAATTTTTAAAAGCGACAATTCGGAAGAAATCTAGTTACCTATTTTTTTTTCACGTTTCGATGAAAACGACAGTATTTTTTTTGTTCAGTCACCGAAATTTTGCAAGGATGAAGGATAAGTATATTTCCAGTGAAGTATTAAGATAGTCTATAGAAGCTCAGGGAAAAGTACATGGAAATAGTCATATATCGGAATTTGTTTTTGAAAAAATGCAATATTGGGCATCAGTCTAAAGAATCAAAAATTCTCAGAAGAGACGAAGTCCATAAATTTATAAAGGAAGCACCTGACAAAGAGTATCTGCTGGCAAAGGTTTTTTTTATTATGGCAGTGGCACACACACTAAAGGGAGATCCTATGGCGCTCGACAAGCGGTGTGTGTGCGAAGATGTTGATTGACACGGTTCTTGAACAGCTGTAGGTTGTAAGTGGGAAACAGATGCCCTGGGAGTAAGTTCCTCAATGATGCAGTGCGTCAGATGAAAGAGTTCTTGTAAAGCGATGTTCTAGGTATTTCCAGTTGTACGACGAACTGGTGCACTCTTCCCGTCTGTCGTTGCTGTCTGACCGACGTTGCCAAGGGCGGGATGAGGCGGGCCAAATCCTGGGAACATCTGCCGTAAAAGTCTGTAAACAGGGGCATCTCGGCCACATGTCTGCACAATTCCAGATATCCAGAACCCGGGCAACTACGGGTCGCCAACGAGACGCAAATTTCTCTTCTGAATATAATCCAACAGTTTTAGGGTGTGCTTTGGTGCGACACGCAGATGTGTGAACAATAATCTAAGCACGGTCTTATTTGCGCTTTGTAGAGCAAGAACAACTGCTGCGGTTTATACAGTTTTTTGTTGCGAAATAGCTCACCAAGCTTCTGGGAGGTTGATTTTGCGATGTTAGCAATGTGGTCATGCCAGGACCTATTGCTGTAGACCGAGACACCCAGTAGTCCAATTGACGAGGATGAAGGAATGGTCGATCCTGCCATAATGATGTCAAGGCCCGCCGTAGTGCCCATCTTGGTAAACGTGGCTGCTTGTGTCTTTGCTGCATTGAACTGTACTAACTTTATTTTGCCCTAAGTTTGAACTTTCTCCAGGTCTTGATTAGTTGCTCTGATCTGCTCCTGTCTCAGTCGCAGGTAAAGGTTTTTCTGATCTAAATTGGGAGACAAGGACACTGTCATCTGCAAAGCTGTAAACAAGATTATTCGTTTCGGTCAGCAGGTCGTTAATATAGATGAGGAGAGAGTTGGTGAAAGTATTGCGCACTGCGGCATGCCCGCGTTAATGGTGAATGTGTCTAAGATGTGTCCATCAACTGCAACGTGCAGAGATTGGTTCTTAAGGAAACTGGCAAGCCAGCTGCAGGGAGAGGCTGGCAGTCCGAACGATGGCAGTTTGTTAAGCAATCCGTCATCCCAAACTCTGTGAAATGCCTTCGAAATAGCCAACGCAATCGCTCGGGACTATTCGTAGTTTTTAATTGCCGCATTCCATGTATGAGTGACATGGGCCGATATATTTCCTGTCGATCTCTCTTTGCGAAAGCCGTATATATTATCGCTGCTTATTCTGTGGTTCTCGAGGTATTTGAGTAGTTGCTGATTGACTACACGTTCCATGACTTTGGAGATAATTGGAAGCAAGGCAAGTGGGCGATAGTTTGAGGGCGTGGTTTTTTTGCCAATTTTGGAACAGGTTGCACTCGAGCGACTTTCCAAGAAGATAGGTAAATCCCTTTTCGATAAGACAGAGAGAAAAGTCACAGGATGACATCCAGTTCCGATGCTTTTTGCGTATCTAGTTCTTCAAGGATTTTACGAATATCACGGTGATGAAACTTGACTTCTGCCATCGTAGTGTTGAATCAACACTGTTGATATTCATGTTTGCTTTTTTCTTGGCAGTAGTCGCCGTGATGCCGCATTCGTCTGTCAAAGATGGAAGAGACGTCTTTGTAAAGTTATTACTTACTGCCTTTGCTACCGACCAAAAATTCCTGGAGCCACTAGGATATTGCAAATGTTTATTCCTAATCCTTTGATTGTATTTGTCCTTAGTTTCGTCGATCACACGTTTGCATTCGTTTCTCGCTTTGACAAAATAATTGCGATTTTCAGCGATCTGATTTTACTGCCTACTTGTAGGCTTGCTGTTTCCTACTTACAGCTCTTTCGCACCTTCTGTCGAGCCAGGGCTTTCCTTTTGACAGTAACTTGATGGAATTTGGGATATATGCTTCCATTCCTCAGGAGATTACTTGCGTAGTCTCATCGCAGCAGATGAGACTGGTCGTCAGTGCCAAAACAGACGTCGAGCCAAGGAAAATCTAGGTAGAACTTACTTAAATCGTTCCAGGTTGCAGAATTGTAATGCCAAATTTTGTAAGGCAATGGTGTATCTTCCTGTAGAAGTGGCAATTCACAAAACGTTGTAATAAGTTTGTGGTCGGTAGTACCTAATGGCGTATAAACTGTAATTGTGTACTGGTCAGGATTGGCGGTTAGAAAGAGATCGAATTCGCCCCTCTCTGAGATTAAGTTTCTCTTCCTTCGTTGTCGGTCTTGTCGGTCTTGATGTTTAAGCCAGTTAGTGTTGTGGGCATTGGTATCCACCAGAACGACTATTTCTGAATTGGAGTGATCGGCCTGCATGAGCCAAATGTGGTAGCTAGTGTTGTATAAAAGCTTTGGTAGGCTCTATCGCTCGAAGGGCGATAGAGACAGCATATATACTTGGTTAATCCCTGGGCGGTGACCTTGAGCCACATCACGTAAAGTTTGTTCGGTTCGAGTATTTTCTCGCGGTGACATCAAAGATCGCTTCGGACAAAAAGGCATATTCCGAACTTATGTCTAAATTAGGTGTCTAAGTCGTAACCAGGATAGGGGTAGTTTACTGTAGTTGTAGAACATATTTGTGTTCCTGTCAGGGCCAGTATGTGTGGTATATTTGCTTGTAGATTTGGTGTACCGAATTTATGTTTGTATTCTAAATTGGTTCGGTATATTTGCTGTCTGTGAAATGCTGCACCAATGGCTCCAAGGGCAACCCGGTGTCTAGAGAACCGAATGGCCGGTATGTTTACGTCCGGAATATTTTGATCCTCGAAGCACAATCATGTCCATATATTCCTACTGTGGAAACCGGAACCACCAGCGCGGAAAAACTACTTTGCATTTTCCAGTTCTGATAGGGGTGGTCTAACACCGGACGATCGGAGTAGGCGTATGCATCTACCACCTAGGGCCGCTTCCACTGGAATCATCCGCCTCAGACTCATTCCTGTGGTGGTCCCTAATCTGACAGGGGTAAGAATGGGATTTGCTGGGTCACCTTCCAGTGATCACCTCCAGACTTTGTACTTCGGTCTTCTCTAGCCTAGGGGAGGATGATGGGATTTGACGTGTCACATACCGTTAGAACTCGGAATGGTGGGGGCGTTACTCCCCGTAATCAAACTGCTCTCACTAGATTGACGTTTCTGCCAGCTAATACAATGCAGCCCCGGTTGCCACAAACTGTCATTGATCAGCCGCAGACTTTGTACTTCGATGTTCTCCAGCCTGGGGGAGGACGATGGGATTTGATAGACCACATCCCGTGGCAACTCAGAATGGCGGGGGCGTTACTCCCCGTAATCAAACTGTTAGCGCCAGTTTGACGTTCCTGCTAGCTAATACAATGCAGTCCCGATTACAACAAACTGTCATTGATCAGCTCCAGACTTTGAACTTCGGTGCTTTCCCGTCTGGGGGAGGACGATAAGATTTGTTGGGCCACATCCCGTGGCAACTCGGAATGGCGGAGGCGTTACTCCCCATAATCAAACTGGTCTCACCAGTTTGACGTTCTTGGATTGTATGTATACTAACTAAATATAAATTT
Source organism: Pissodes strobi (assembly GCA_016904865.1). Lineage (NCBI taxonomy): Eukaryota > Metazoa > Arthropoda > Insecta > Coleoptera > Curculionidae > Pissodes > Pissodes strobi. The sequence continues at coordinate 7,645 of JAEQML010073769.1, read as the reverse complement.
AATGAAATGTTCAATTTCTAAAACCTCATTTTAGGTTGTTGCATTTTTAGGAATTCCTGGAGTCTGCCGAATGGAAGAGTTATATTTGATGAATATTGATGATGATGAAGACAGTAAAACTAACATCAGAGGTGTATTTACTGTCGTAAAAGGAGTAAAAAAAGATACATTTTATAGAGATTTTTAAAAAGTATTAAATGTTACGACCTAAAGGTTTAAAGGAAAATAAGTTTAGTCTAAATGATAGTGAGGTAGCCGCGGCGGTTTTCTGCGACTTGTCGAAGGCATTCGACTGTGTGGATCATAAAGTTCTCTTGCTCAAGCTCGAAAAGTATGGGATAAGGGAAAAAGCTTTGGAGTGGTTTGAATCATATTTATCTGGGCGGCTCCAAACGGTAAGTTTTAAAAATAAGTCTTCCAAACAGCTGGAAATTCGAGCAGGAGTTCCGCAGGGATCTGTCCTTAGTCCGCTATTGTTTTTAATATATATTAATGATTTACCAAGTATTACAATAAAGGGTAAATTTACTCCGTTTGCGAATGATTCAACCATACTTTGGACAGGCAAACATTTGAATGAACTTGAGTCAAATGTTAAAGATGATCTGGTCGTGGTAAAGAAATGGACAGATGCCAACTTTTTATCTCTCAACATCAAAAAGACAAACATTCTTACTTTTAAATGCAATTTTAATGAAGTAACAGTTGGAGACCAAGTGATAAATAATGAAAAAGTAAGCAGATTCCTGGGTTTATACATGGATGAGAGATTAAAATTTGAATCACACATTATTAACCTAAGCAAAAAATTGGGCTCCAGCTGCTATGCGATTAGGGTAATTTCGCACAACTTGAATTTCGCTGCTACAAAGACTGCATATTTTTCCCTAATTGAGTCACACTTAAGATACGGCATAAGCTTTTGGGGTTGCTGCTCCCAGCATTTATTTAGCATAATATTTGTTCTGCAAAAAAGGGCCATAAAATATATGTGCAGGGCCAGAATTAGGGATTCTAGTAGACCGCTATTTCTATCCCATAAGATCTTGACCTTGTCCTGTTTGTTTTTGCTGGAGACATCTTGCTTAGTCTATAAGAAGTTCAAGAATGAAATTGATTCAACCCCAGTGCGTTCCACTCGCCAAGCATTTAAAATTAATTTACCTATACCTCATTCCAGTCAAACTAAAAATTCAATATTCTACAACGGTAAAAAAATATTTAATCATCTTCCGCTAAAAATTAGAAAAATTCAAAATCTGAAAATATTTCGAAAAGAGGTAAAGGCTCTCCTAGTTTCTAAGGCTTATTATACCGTAGAAGAATTTTTCCGCGATATTTTCTAGTGTACCTGCATTGATATATGTTCCTTATTTCAGCGTTCCTCGTTTTAGTGCGATTTTAATACCTGACGAACATGTTGAATTTTTAGAAAACTATAGACTAATTAAGTTTGCTTTGTTTATATTATTTAGGATTGCAATATTATGGAGTATACCCATTTACCTAACGATACCATAATGGTTGAGAAGCTGGTCAACGGCTGATATTTGTATTGTCTAATATGATGACCATTTAACTTAAAATGTAGTGTAGATATTCATTGGTTGTCGCACTCATGTTATTCATTTTTTTTGGTTTTGGTTTGGGGCGCACCAAACACCAAACACATTTTAAACACATTTTATAAAATCTCTGTTTTTGTTTTGTGGCTTTGTAAATAGGAATGTGATGATTCTTTATACAATAAAGCTTTTTTTGACTTTGACTTTTGACTTTGACTATTGGATACCGTAGTGGAAAATGTATCCAGCAGAGGGTTGGAATTCACACAATTGAGCGTATAGCAAAAATGATGGCCTAATACCTTAACCTACAAAATCCAAAAAGATATACTGGACATTCTTCTAGACGGACATCTGTAACATTTCTTGCAAATACAGGTGCAGAATTATTTGCAATAAAGCGTGGCGGCGAGGGTATGTGCGGCGGGTGGAAAAGTTTATCTGTTGACGAAATAGTTATTTTCCTAACAAGTGCGCAAAGTGATACTTTTCCGCACGCGACTGATGTTGACCGAACGACGCCAAGCGGAGTTCGGTCAATCAGTCGAGTGCGGAGAAGTCACTTTGCGCAAGTGTTAGGCACAATATTTTTTTTACGAGCGCGGTCCAAACAAGCACAGAATAATAATGACCCGTATTTAAATAAAAGAAAAAGTATTTGTCAATTATACCTACTGTTGCTTTACATGACTATTATTGTGGACCTGACATGGCTTAAAAAGATATGGTTTTTGGTTTAAGTTGTAATATCGCGAATTACGGAAGCTTTGAGAGAAAAGGGAATGATTAAGAGTTAAAACGGTTTTCTTATGTTGCATAAATAATTCGATCAATCACATTTTTCTTCCACGTGCCAGGATACATTCAGGTAAATCTTGGGGTCATTAGAACTATCCATTTTCTTAAGGTTTTCTAGCGACGCTGATGATTATGTTTTTGGGATACTTCGTTTTACACCTAGACTTGTTTAAAATCTGTCAATCTGACAATTATAAGTATTGTTGCTTGACATAATTTTTTATTTGTATACCGAGGATTTCAAAATAGATGGTTTTTGGTTTAAGTTGCAATATCGCGAATTACGGAAACTTTTAAGGAAAAGAGTATAATTGTGACTTAAAACGGTTTCTTATATTGCATAAAAAGTCCAAAAGTGTAAAGTTTCTAAAAATATATGAACATTTTCTTGTCTCTGGAGATTTTAGAGAATTTTACTTTCCCGCACATTTCCCGCATAGCGTGCGGGAAAGTACTACTTTGCGCACTGAGTAGCGTGCGCGAAGTAGCTACTTTGCGCACGCTCGTAGAAAAATATATAGAAGATAGCCTTTAAGGGAAAACAAAAATTGCAACAATAATACAAGAAGGAGAACATTTGGTTCCGATTTTGCAGGAGAAACATCTGATATTTCTACTTCTACTTTTGGTGGCGATATTCCCACTAGTATTAACATAACAGGAAATACAAATTGTGTTATTACTGTTAACGTATTAATGTTAATAATAATGATTGATATAATTATTTCATGCAACAATAATAATGAATTTTTTTTCGGTTTATGTTATTACAAGTGGTGGAATATAGTAATTTGTTGTTAAAATGACGTCATCATTTTTATGTTTTTTTTGAACTTGAAGAAATGAAATAAAATACTTTCCATTTATTTTAGTACCTACCACAAAATTGTATATAAAACAAAATAATACAAATATGTTCAGTAAGGTTTGGTTGGTTTAATTCTACTACAATTGGTGGAATGCAATATTTTTTTGTCATATAGATATCATTGCATGTATTAGTTTAAAAAGAAAAAAAAAATGCACCAATTTTAGTTCCACAAAATTGTTTAAAGTAGAATAATTCAATCGTGTCTTAAATTCTTTTTGGTGGTTTTATGCTACTACAAGTGGTGGAATATAGTTATTTTTTGTTAAATAACGTCCTTTTTTTAATTTTTTTGTGAACTTGAAAAAGTTAAATAAAATATTTCCATCAATTTTAATACCATACAACTGTATGAAACGAAATAATACATGTATGTTTAATACGTTCTGGTTAGCTTCATTCAACAAATTGCGGAATGCAATATTTTTTTGTCATATATTGCACATATTTGTTTAAACACAAAAATAGTGCACCAATTTTAATTCCACAAAATTGTTTAAGTTAGAATAATACAATCGTATTTTATTACCTTTTCGTGATTTTATGCTACTACATATGGTGGAATACAGTTATTTTTATTGTTGTGTCAGAGTTTCTCTTTTTTGATTCCTTTATTCTTTTACACAACGTGTAAAATACCAACAAGTCAATAGGTAGCTGTGATTAATTACATCTCAGCCATTATTAAATGGTACTTACTTTGTATCACTACGAATCTGAGTAGTAATCTAGAGAATTACACGTTAAATAACTATGGAGGACTCTATAAGGAAACTGAATGCACAAGTTGCAGTAATTTAGATGATATTAACAAGCACCATCGTTGTTTACCATATTTAGGTTATTTAGTTTGCAATTATAATTATACGCTGAGCCGAACAACTTCAAGAAAATTCAGGAAGGTTGGTTAGATATATCAGCTAAGTTCCGTAAATCTTTCAAGGCCAACACAAACAGAATAATATCCAAATATAATATATATTTCATCAGACATAAGCATTTGGCCAATTTGCAATACTCATATTTTTCGTCGATAAGAATAGAAGATTTAAACTTTGTAGTATTTAGTGACTATAATAATGGTACTTTACGTGTAAATGTTAAATGCAAAAAATATAACATATCTATTATAGATCAGTTATTTCATTTTGAAATAAATAAAATTTGAGAACATTTTGTTAGCTTTTATGACATTTAAGTAATATTTTATCTGTCATAATTGTGTTTTTCTATTATGGTATCATAAAGAAGTCTTTTCGATACGCAAAGTAGCGTAGAAAAGAAACTCTTTTCGACACTATTTTTGTTGACTGGAAGCTATGATATTAACAAAATTGTTCAATGTCAAGGCTCACTAAGGCAAAAATTTCGACACCGGCGCGCCGTTTTGACTGGGATTCCTAATAATACAGACGTTAAAAGTGACAAGATGTCCGTCCAGCTTTTGATCGCGACTTGAATCAATTAATGTTTTTCATTAAAAAAACGTGCAAAATAGAAAAAATAGTATAAAATACACGTTTTAACAGACATTTGGCGCATTCGCACGTTAGGAAACTCCCCGCAAGCAGCGGATCGTTTCCTAATTTCATGCTCGTGTGGAAAAATATGATCTTTTAAAACTAGTATCTTAATATGCTATTATAGCGCTATGCCCACTGAACTATAGTTCAGTAGCTATGCCTAAAATAGCGTGGCTAGGTAACACATTACAGGCTATGATACCGTAATGAGCGATTTTCCGGTCGCAAATTGGTATTGTAAATCTATACAAGGCAGAATGAAATAAATGGCTTAAACTGTCAAGTGAAAAATAAAATTTTGTATGTACCACTGGCGTTACTAGATTATTACGCCCATCCACTATCCCTCACGTGTAATTACCGTAGTAACGCCCTTGGTACACATATATAGCTATCTCAGAAGCCACATCTAAATGTATCTAAAATTAATGAAAGTTTTTAATTGGTCATTTATGTTATGTATTGTGATTTAGTTCCATCCCTTGTAGAATAATCTCCTTAGTATACAGCTTTAGTTGGTCCGTCTCTTTACCAAATCAGGGATATTAAACGACATTAGCTTACAAAAGAGCCAATTTATTTTGGGTTAAGTAGTGTCTGCTCATTCGCTGGGATAATTTTTGTAATTTAACTGTCCCACCCCGACTACTAATTTATCCCTGTTTAATGTAAGGCAGTCATTTGATTATCTTGCCTTCCGGGCGTTGAATATTAAAAAGCACTAATCCCAACGATGGCTCTTTTGATGTTAACGGCCGCTTTGCCGAGATTAATTTTATTAGAGTATTAAATACAGGAAGCTGAGGTACCCTTAAGGATTAGGAATCACTTCCCTTTGGACATGATTAGTAAAAATTTATATAGATGTTGCATAAATAATAAATGTTGGTTAAATAATGTGAATATATAAGTCACTGTTTACCCCTAATGTTAAATATGTGACCTCAGCTAAATAAAGAACTGTGACTCAACGTAAGTGTATATTACCAACATACAAATTATTCAAAATATATGCTTTAGACTTCTCTAGAAAAAGCTAAAAATAATGTGAACTAATTAAAATCATTAATTAAATATCACCCTGTCGTAAGTTTGAACTTGAACTTGAAAAATGTTATATAAACATGCACTGTTAATTATAAACAACTTGAGCGGTTGACGGGAACGACTTTAATCCTTAATGATGCAGCCATCAGCATTTTGTAACATATAAATTTCGCAGGCAAACGCCAAGTTAATCAGACTTTCGGGTCTCTCAAACCGCTCAGTCTAGTTGCGAGGCAGTAGACAGGTACGTCTACTTCTAGCTGTTCTATCCCACAACCCCCATAACTGAGAACACTTATGCACAGGTATATGGTTATCAGGGCCTTACCTAACCTGGGGGAACGTATGCATAGGTATACGGCATTCGGGGGCTACTAAAAGTATAAAGAGAGTCGAATTTATGAAGCATCAGAACTTCTAGTAAAGGGATAGTTTTTGGGGAGTTTTTAAAAAGTAATGAAAGTGCCTTAGCAATTTGTGATGACCTTAAAAGACTTACCTTATAAATATCAGAACAAACACCTAAATAAAAGACAACTCCGCTCACATAAACTTTATTAATAAAATAGTGACGTCACTATGCCAAATAAACTTTAAAATAAGCAACCTTCGCTTGCCAAGTGATTTAATTTGAGCGTCGTGACACTCATAATTCATCTACGTCACATCTAAAATAGTGACGCCAAGCAATTTAGTGTTAATTGGGCCTAGTGCCGCCATCTTATTGAATCTACGTCATAACAACAGTAATAACTTAAATTAAACATCAAAATCAAATAAATCATTAAATAATTAAACATTTAATAAACGCAGGCTAGGTCAGTTTAGCTATTGCATAAAATCTAAGCACATATTGGTTTCGAATCACGCGCCGTGTACGGCCAAGTGCTGCCATTTACGGACGGTCGGCGTCACCAAAGACAGAGTACGGACACGTGCTGCATCCACGGACGCTCGCCGAAGTATGGGCGGTCGACATCACAAGCGCCATCTAGGGGTCCTTGTTGATACCTGGAACAAAGAAAGAAAGAAGGTAACTACGTTGTGGGAGCTGCTTTATTTTTGGCGAAGATGCTAGTCAGTACCGAAAACACAAATATGGTTGAATATATGGAACAGACATCAAATTGGAGCAATACAACAGATTTGTATAGGAGAAACTAAAGGAAACCATGGAGCAAGCAGGAGAAACAAGTGAAGAGGACGAAGAGAGGAAAAATATAATTACATGGAACAAGTACTCAAGTAAAAGAAGAATTTAAGCAACTAAGAAAAAAAAACAAAAACTAGGAGAGACCCGAAGCTTCAAAATGTAAATAGTGTAAATATAAAACCCAAGTGCTCATAGAAAATGATACATACAAGGCACTTAGGAGGTTAAAATATAAATAAGAAAGATATATAGTGAAACATAGCATAATATAAGCCCGAGTGTAAATAAGAAAAGTATATAGATAAAAACACCTAGGAAATTAATAAACTACATAGAAAAATAAACATAGTACAGAACATAGGATTTATGAAGAAAAATGAAGCTAGAATATTAGCGAGTAATTTAGTAAACTATGTATGCAAAATAAATAGGTGAAGCAAATGTGAAGATATATATAGTAAAGCGCAAGTAAATGTTAGTTGCCATTAAAATTGTGTATTGAGAGTATATACAGAAAGAATAAATGTGTATACGAGGAAATATTATAAAACAAAGTATTCTCCGGCCTAAATAGCATTGCAACGATGAATGGTCTAAAAGATAACGTCACAGCAAAAAATTTAGGCATGGAAAAGTTGAGCATATAGGGACTGAAGTAGCTACGCTGACGTTGAAGGAAGCCAAGCAAATA
>JAEQML010073768.1:0-14773 GCA_016904865.1 Pissodes strobi | reverse complement strand
TGTAAATCGCACTGTCGTCCGCGTAAAAGGCACAGGAGTTCAAGGGATGAGACGGATAGTCAGCTATATAATGACTAAAGAGCTGAGGTGAGAGTACTGTTCCCTGTGGTACACCGGATATGATGTGCCTTTCTGTTGAGACACTACCCTGGATTCGTACAGTGAAGGTGCGATCTTCCAAATACGACACGATGAACGCTCCTAGATGCAATGGGAGACTGTGTGTTACAAACAGTTTGTATATCAAACCATCGTGCCATACTCGGTCGAAAGCTTTCTCAATGTCTAGCAGCAGCAACGCGGTGAGCTTATTTTCATTGTAGCCATTCGTTATGTCCTGTGCTAGTTTCGCCGCGAGCATAGTGGTGCTATTGCCACGGCGAAAACCGAATTGCTCCGGTGGGAGGACGTTAAGCTTGTCTACCGCGCTGCTGATTCTAGACATGAGAAGCTTCTCTGTCACTTTTCCAAGGGTATTCAACAAAGAGATCGGTCGATATGAGGCCGGGAGCCTCGTATCTTTGTTCGGTTTGGGAAACAGTATAATCTCAGCTCTTTTCCAGGGAGTAGGAAAGTGCTGAAGGCGGATAGTTGCATTGGCAATATGCAGGAGGTTATTGATGGCTTTATTCGGTAGATTCTTCAGCAGAATGTACGGAATGCCATCGGGGCCGGGAGATTGCGGTATGAAAGCAACGTGTCCTGCGTAGGTTGCGGTCCACCTCGCAAACCGATCTCTATTGGCAGGTGATCAGAATTCAGAATATTCAGCTCTCGCAGCTGCGAGTAGTTGGCCACTCTTCGAGAAATAGCGACATCCAAGAACGATGCAGTGTGGTAATTTGCCGCGTAGTAGGTAGGATTGGGGGTGCGATGAAATGCAATGTCCGGGTAGCGCTCCAGTATCCTATGAAGCAAGCGTCCCTTCCCGTTGGTTCTGCCGCCCCAATCGACGTGCAGGGCATTCACGTCCCCCAACAGAATGGTCCGCTTGCTCACAGGTAGGAGATTCAGAAAATCTTCTTCAAACAGCTGGAGTTGCGGGGGAGCGTAAACGCCGATCACCCGCAGACCACTTGTCAGCTCGATAGCCACATGCTCAATGCGGGAACGCAGGTTATTAATTTGCTTAAATACGAGTGGCCTACGGATGAGACAGGCCACGCCTCCACCGCGTTGGGGGCGGTCGTACCTGACTACCTTCCAGCGCGCAAATTTCAGTTCGAAATCCGGCTCAAGATTGATTTCGCACAATATAATGATACCAGCGTTTGTGTGGTATAGGAAATGCTTAAATTCAGCGAGCTTAGACCGCAGGCCATTACAATTCCAACTTACGATTTTTATGTACATTTAAAAAGCGTATTTGCTCATTTCTTCCGAGAAGAAACGCATCGACGCTTGAAGTATTTCTATACGATTGCCGTTACAAGCTTCAAGCATCGACGCGTATTCTTCCAAGCAGAGAATGAGTTGATCAAGATCGACTAAATTATTAATGCGATTGACTACATTTTGCAGTGAATTCAATTTATTAGAAATGTTAGTTTCGGGGAGTTTATTTTGAAATCTGTTTTGAGCAATCTTAGGTTCTGATATTTTACCACTATTGCCACTAACCTGACGTGCATTAGAGTCCTGTTCGGGTCTCCTTCCTGCTTGTTGGTTGCCCTTGAGCGGGGGGAAGCTTCGCTGGTATTCTCTTTCGTTTTCTGCAGCGTTATTCTGTTTATTTTGCCACGCAGGTCTTGCTGGCGGTGGCGCTGGTTTGAATTTTTGCTGTTGTTGTTTAGCATTCTGGTTGGGTTGAAGTTGTCCTATTTTAAAGTGGTAAACAGGACAGTCTGTGCTAATCGATCGGTGCTCGGCCCCACAGTTTGCACATTTTACATAGTCAGCATTACAATTTATAATTTCATGCTTACCTGCACATTTCGAGCATGAAATCTGCCGCTTACAGTATGTTGCTGCATGACCGTATGCCTGACACCTTTTACACTGCATCAGTGGTTTTACATTACGTCTGTTTTCCCAGGATATTCTTACGTTTAGCAGTGTCTTAATCTTTTGATTGAGGTGCTTGAGCGTAATATTCGCGTCAAGCACAACCAAATAGAGGGGGCGAAGAGTCTTCTTCATTTCGAAGACTGATTTAACATTTAAATCATGTTCGTCAAGGAGAGCGGTCTTGATGTCATCTTGTGTCACATTTCCGTCTAGCCCTCGGAGGACGAAAGCATGCGACTTTTGTGCTTGTTGAGCATATGAGTGGTACTCTGTGCTTTCTCGCTCCAGGTGCCTTTTCAATGTATCCCAATCTTTATCGAGTTGGCAATATACTATTACTGAGTTGCGTGTATATTTCAAGTCATATTTTTCGATCTGCATAATGCGTAAATCATTTCTGAGGGAGTTATGGTCTGCCGGGCGTCCTTTAATGACTATTGGGGGTGGCTGTGCCGCTTTGGCCTTAATCGGGGTTTTCGATTTAGGCTTAGGCTTAGTCTTGGTCAGTATCTGTCGTCTGGCCGGGACGGACGACGCGATACTGCTTGTTTCCTCAAATTCCGTATCTGATAGAGGCTGAAATTTGTTTGAAGTCGGTACGGGGGTAGGTGCCCCGAAGTCCAGATTGACTATTCGAAAGTTCTTTCGAAAGGGTATATTCTTAAACGGGACTTTGAAAGGTTGCGTCTCGTTCGTGTCTATCAGGGGGGCAGGATCAAGTAATGGTGTGGGCGGTGCTTCCGAGCTGGGAGGGGCCTCTTTACTAGGTCGCTCTGCATCTTTCGGTCCTGTTTTTTGCATCTCTTTTTGCATTGACGGTTTTTCGGCTAGTTTTTGCTTTTTATTGCTAGCTTGGTTTTCGGGCGAGCTATTGCTTTCCTTACTTATGTTTGCAGGATCTTTATTGCGTCTTCCGGTGTCGATTTTTGCTTTTGCAGCAGGACGCTTTTTGCACAGCTGAATATGCTTTTCTGTGAAGTGAACTCTACTTCTCAGTATTGCGGTTTTTACCTCGCGGTGCTCAGTCGCAGAGCTAAATATTTGAAGTAAGTGTGCACATTCGTCACACACATGCGAATTAATCCCCAGCTTGGAGATGGTTCGTTCGGCGATCGCTTTGTTCAGAGGCCTGTCGGCGTCAGAGTCGACGGACATTTGTGACAAAGTGTCTTCGTCACCGTCCATTATAGGTAAAATCGGGGCAATGCCCCCGCACAATAAAAATAGACCACTAAAGGGTGCTTTCTAGACTATAACCTCAGTTACGACTAGAAAGAATGATAGATTCTATTGCTAGAAATCCGCGGTTTGATCGATTTATAAAATCTCGCAGTGCTCTTTCACCCGGAACACCAACAGGTCCTATTCGAATAACGATTCGGCTAGGAGTGTTCAATTGTTTTTCTAGTAACACCGCAGAAAACTGTATGAAGCTCCTTACAACTTTTGAACTGAACATTTTTTTATACGAGGGCAAATAAAAAAGTTAAAGGGGAGTTACATTTATAACCGGACACCCTGTACAACACTGTAACTTTTTACCACCAGGTTTTTGATTTGTCGTCAGAATATATACGAAATTGACATTGAATTTATAGTTAAATATAAAATAAACATTTTTGTAGAAAAAAGTATTTTGAAACAACCCAATATAAATATACGGTCCACTAACGTACTATCAGAAAAAACATCGGCAGACAAAACAAATTCAGCGTTTTTTTGGCATACGCTGAAAAAATGAGAAGTTGAATTATGGTGGACAGTATTGAGAATGGCTGATATTCATAAAATTGCTAGAGGGGGGACCCTCAAACCAAAGTATTTCAAATTTATTGTCCCTTAGTACCCATCCATTATTTACGGGGTTGTTGAAGTTTATTTTGGTTTTCGTTGCGTTTTTCCAAATAGCTGATAGTTCGTTAGTTCTCCGTATTTTCTGCGAGAGAACTTCTTTACAGGGGGGGAAATTTTGAGCATTATGATTTTTTTAATAAAAGTGGATTTTTTTCAGAATTATTTCCATAACTTTTAATAAAGCAATCAAATCGAGCCTTGTTAACTTCATGAATATTTGGCTTTCCATATAATTTGCAGACATAACCATAACCTTCGATTACATTTAAGGTCTCAACTGAAATCTCCTCAAAAGGTTTTGACCCCAAGTTAGCAAAAGCTGATTGTGTATTCTTGTAACAATTTAAATGGTCTTTTTTTACCTTTGCCATAAAATGCAGCATCGTAATCACAACCCGTAAAAGCATGAAATGCTGGCAGGGCATCACACAAAGTCACCCTTAAAACACTTTGAATCTTACTTATGTTAATATACCTTAGGGTGTTATTCGATATCTGCCCAAGCTCCATCCAAATATTTTATTTCTATTATTAAATAAATCAACTGCGATATCTGTATCCGAAGTTCTTATTATAATTTTTTCTATGTGAAATATTATTTTAGTATCTGTTTCCTCGTGTTCACAGTAATATTCTTCTGCTGTTTCTTTGATAACTGTGATGTTTTTTATAAAATTTACAGCAAATGTCTTCGTATGTTACGTATATAATTTTACTCCCAATTATTGAAATTGAAATCTTTTTCCCATTCCTCAATAAAGTATGCCACCAATGCACGCTTAAAGTTATCCTGTCTCAGTGACATAATAAAATTAGTAGGACACTTTTGATGAGGTCCACTAATCACAAAATTATCCTCCCAAAATCCTGTGGTAGTTCTTCAATCGTGCAATATCTTTTAAAGATGGTGTGACAATTTTATCAAATACTAAGTGTAACTCTTTTCCTTTAAGGGCACAGAATCTGCTTAAAATAAACCTAGCTAAGGCTTCGAAAGTTTTAGGGTGATCTTGAATCAGGTGTAAAAAAAGAAGCCATCAACAATAATCGCATCTATAAATGGCGCATCTTCAGGGTCTGTATCAAAACTTTGTATACTCAGAAGTGCCGCTTTATTGGTTTTGACTATGGTTCCATCTAGGTTATAAAGAGAAAGGGATACGGGCGTTAAAGGATAATTTAGAACTAACTGAAAGTCAATTTTATTATCTATTGACAATAGTAATATTTTGCTAACTAAATCCCTTCCTAGTTTCAGGTCTTGAGTGGAATTCTTATGACGAATCTTATGTTGGCACATTTCTCTATAAATTTAGGTTTTTTATCTCCTACTGCTAGAATTTTTAGCAACAATTCCTCAGTTTTTTTTTTACTAGCTCCTTTTCCGGTTGATATATTAAACAGAAAATCGTTGTCTATATTGTTAAATGGATTCATATAATTTAATGTCGTGTGTTTTAGGGTTGTGAGGGCCTCTTTATTTTTCTTAGCCATAGAAGCTTGTAATTCGTGTGTAATATCTTCTTTGGTATTAAATCCAACACCCCGAAAGGTTTGTGAAACAATGGAAGTTCGCAAAGAGTGGTTTTGTGCTCAACGCTGACTGGCTTCGATAGAGTTCGTAATGAATGCAATCCCGGATGTTCGAGAGGCATCTGCATTAATTGTTTATTCTAAAGTAAGGTCAACTGGAGATCTAGAGAATGGCTTGGTGGTCCTTTTTATGGAAAAGCAACCATTCATAAATTCTTGTTTATAGTCAGGGTAATTATCTTCACATTTTAATAGGTTATCGTGAAAGTTAATTGTCCATCTAGAGTAATTTGGTTGATTAAAAATAAAGAATATAAATGATATTTTAAACAGAATTGATTTATATACTTCATACGAATGCTCCTAGAAAAATCCAAGAAATATTGAATGAGATGTATGTAGGTATACCAGTATTTTGCTGTTTTACCATGAGATCCACTTAAGGTCTCTTGACATAATTTTCATAGTTTACTAAGCTATGTTCCAATTGTAGTGATAATTCTTCCCTGTATTTCAGTTTATCCTGAACATCGTTAAGTTCGTTTACGATTTCATCTAATGTGATGTTTTCATCAGAATATGCTTAAAAAAAAATCAAAATGGAGTGCCTGAAGAGCTGTAGAAAAAAGAGTGTGTAACCTTTTGCATCTGTTGCAATGAGTTCCTCCGACAAGTCCTTTAACCGAACCAGCTGCAAGAAGCTCTACCTCTACTAAGACATCTACGAATCCAGATTCATGAGTATATTTTCCGACGGCTTTAAAGTAAGCCATCTGAATATGAAATGCTCCTAATTAAATAAGAATATTGTCGTAAGTAGGAGCTTCTGTGCTCTGAATTTGAAAGGCTATTTTTGCGATGGTTAAATCGTATGTTACTGTTATAACCTCTTTTTTAGTTCACTGGCAATTTGTTTTGCCATATTTAAGGTTTCAGCAACAACAGCCGAAGATGTTGGCGACATGTTTATTTGTGGAAATTTTTTTGTAGCAGAGAAAAATCTTCGTATATTTTTGAGTTTCATCCTGTCCACATTTTAAGATCTTTAGACAAAAGAGCATGGCTTATATCAAATATGTTATTGTATTTCCGATAGATATCCAAGTTAGTTATTTGCTGAACTCTACTGATATGATCAAAGTTTAACTTCTGTCATTTTTGGCATTTTCCTGTAAGACTCTATATCTTTTACAGGATTTTCAAATTTGCGTCTAGGTGTCTTGAACTAGTGATGTTGGTGTACGTGGTATTGAAGAGTTTTGCGAAAGACTGGGTGTTTATTAAATTTTTATTCAGTAACATATATTTTTTGGAATTATTTTAATATTTTAACGAATACATGTCTTATTGGGTACCTATGCTCGACAAATAAATTATCTGTTTGCATAGTTTAGTACACACACTATACAGTGTGTCACCGTATGGAGTTGGGAGGTTACAGTTTTAGTTAAATCGACAATATATAAGACTATTTAAAACTAAACAAAAAAATTATTATGAAATGTCGTTTTTCAAGGGAGAAAAATGTAAAACCTATTTTTTTTTTAATGGAAAAATTTTGCATATGTCAAATTTTCAATTTCTTTTTGTGTTCCCACGATTCGTAATTTGGTATTTTCATTAATTTTATATGGTCATTTAAGTTAGACTTAACAAATTTATGTGATTAATATAGCTGAGAATAGAATAATTGTATGTTCGTTGAAAGCATTAAAAAATTTGATACATGCAAAATTTTCCCATTAAAAAAACAGGCTGTAAAAAGAAAATATTGTTCAAAATACTTTTTAGGCTCAGATTTAACATTTGGTTTATTGGACATTAATTTTTCAAAATTGTAATTTTCTTTTGTTCGTTTGGTCAACTAAAGAAAATAGTTGTGACAGGCGTCTGCCAAAACTGTGCTGTCAGATAAACCGTCGGCATATAAGAATTTATAATATACTAGAGCTGCTCCAACAATTTTATGAATATCAGCTATTCTCAACTGTTCACCATAATTCAACTTGTCATTTTGTCAGCGCCTGCCAAAATAGCGCTGAATTTGTTTTCGTCTGTCGATGTTTTTTCCGATAATAAGTTAGTAAAGGAATGGATCTGCAAAAAATTTTCTTATGATAAATGTCGTTTACCAAAACTTAAAAATGGAAAATTTGACAGACGTCTGCCAAAGTTAAGCTGTCAAACCAACCGTCTGCCTATTTGAATTTATAATACACTAGAGCAGCGAATATTAACTACGATAAGAAGATTCACTCTCCGCGGCGGCACGTCAACGGTATGTCTCCTTCCCCGCGCGAAAACTAGCATGATACTGGCATGTGACCTTTGGACCCGGCGCACACTGGTCGAATTTCTAGGAAAGCTGGCCATAATAAGGTTTACCAGAAATAAGACATAAAAGTTATTAAGTATTACACGTTTAATATATCGTGTTTTAGACAAATAATTGTTGAATTTTTTTCTTATCATCTATATTTATATATAGGGAGTATCAATTATCACTAACGATAAAAATCATGTATAAAAATCATTTGAATGTTCTTAAATCGTTTTAAAAAATGATTTTGAAAATTAAAGGCTCCTTCGTTGTAAAAAAAGAGTTTTAAATTTTTAATTCGATGATCCAAATTTTGTTTTTGCAACGGTTAATTCGGGAGTCTCACGAGGAAAATGAATGTTAAGCGGGCGACAGAAACGCGTTAATGAGGGCCTGCAATTTTGCCATACATGTATTTCAGAGTTATGGCTATTTTTTAAAATTAATCTAATAGGAACGAAACTAGTAAAAAACATAGAAGTGCAGCTGTTGTTCAAAAACACTTGCTTATATTCTGACTATCCCAAGGTAATATCAAAGCCATATTTACAAATTAAAACTAAATTATAAATTTTTATCTGCTGATTCAGCCAAAGTATTTATTACCTCTTTTTATAATAACATCAGTCTTGCATCAGCAATAATGATTCTACCGAAATTTCAGCTACAGTTTCACTTACTACAATATTATGGGATTAGGGGTGGGCGACAATAATCGATTATTCGGTTCACTTTTAAGAAATTACCGATTAATCGACTTATCGATTAATATTTCAGAAAATATCGATAATTGATTATTTCGATTTCTTGCCCACCCGTACCGATGACTTTACAACAGACATAACTTGCTTTTAAAATTCCAATTTAATAATGCGTTGCGTTAAGGGTAATTTAAATGACATTTGAAAATACTTTCAGTACAACATATGAAGCAAAAAAAACAGAGAAACGCAAATGCTTAAACAAGACAGCAGCAGGGAAAACTGCGCACGTTACAAATTTAGCCAATAAGGGATCCTCATTTCGACGCGCCATTTTCTGATAATCTGGCTTCAGTTGTTGCACAATTAGGGATAACAGCAACACATATCCTCAACGAAGTGTTGGCACGTTAGCAGTATAATACATCAGTCTTTATCTTTTTATTATGTATTTGGGCAAAACTATATGATAAGAAGGATCACTTTCCGCGGCGGCATGTCAACGGTGTCTCCTTCCCCGCGCGAACACTAGCAGAATATCGGCAGGCCATGATACAAATAAAACAATCATGTTGACAGGCGACCTTTGACGTGGCGGCCATAGACCAGCTCATCCTTTTGTCAGATTAATTTTCACGCCTAAATTCTATAGTCGAGTCAATATTCGATATAAAGGTGCGTATAAATATAGCGAGACGCGCGCGAGTCGCGCCTGAGCCGCGCCTCCAACGGGGGCTCGCGAGTCTACCACGAGCCGCTCGAGGGAGGCTCGACGGAGGCTTGCACGATCCGTTTTCTGTCGGTTTTTGGGGCGACCTCAAAGGGATTTTGCGCGTCTAGTGGGACGGGTTCGTGGCAGGCTCGTTTAAAATTTGGTTTGCAGCGAGACCTTTGAACTCGTTTCCGTTTTACAGTGGCATATACTTTGAGACTCTCTTTTGTTAATACTTTTAATAATCATACACATTTGGTGCCATAGAACTAAATAAAATTAGATTAATGCACCACAAAACTAAAAATAAGTAATGAACGCCAACATTAACGAACACACATCCTTAATTTTAGGCTAACTTACGCCACTGCTTTGATTGTTTAACCTTGAAATGTCATTAAAAAATAAGCATTTTTATTTTCAATAACAATAAAATATTTTTAAATTTTAAATGTGAAATGTAACTCCAGAATTTTTGTTTTTTGGGGTCTGGAACAACCAGGATGCATAACTAACCATCTCTTTTAAATATCGTGTATGTGAAAAAGATTTATTTGCATTTAGAAAAACTGTGACAGTGTTTACAGATCGCAAGGAATACCCAAATTATGAGTCGTACACGGCGGCCTGTGGTTGTTTATCAATAAATTTGAAATTACAAAAGCTCCACTGCACATAACTAATAAAGCTGCTGTCTGTTCTTTGTCGTCAGACATGGCAGGTCTATTCTTTCATTTTCTTGATTTCGCAACCACGATTATTATGTCGCACTTCTTCACTCAGTTCTGAACTGAGCCGAAAAACAAATCCAAAAGTGGTCCTGCTTAAATTAAAATAATTCGTCGCTAGCTCGTGGCATGCGCGTATCTCCTGATGGATCCGGGATACTCGCGGTAGGCTCGCTGCTTCAAAAAAGTTGCCGCGAGAAACGAATTCGCTATTTTTTAGTTGTATTGTATTACAAAATAGGAATGAAATATACAGTAAAAATATTGTGCGAAACCTTTAACCAATTTTAAAATCACTCAAAACGCCAAAATTTAATTAAACATTAAAAGATGGAGCAAATTCGAGCAACATTTTCTTCTTGATGTCTTTTATCAGAATATTAGTATTCGGAAATATGGTGAAATCATTAACACAAAATCAAAATCTTTTAAATATTAGTTATTACATACCTTGAGTATTGTTATCAATAATAACTAATTAAAAACGTTAACAGATTTTTGAAACAGCCAGTTGAATACAAACTTTATCAAAATATTTATTTGGTGACCATAATTAAAAAAACCATAACGTAAGTTTGACAGGGCGCTGCAAACAATTCAGAAGATATCAATTGTGTTTTTCCAAAGCCAAATAGAGTATTAGAGTGCTATAAAGAATTTCGTCATAAATTTGATTAAATATACCGCAAACGAAAATATCGTTTATGGCCAGCTTTTATTTAAATTCAACCTGTGTGCGGTGGAGTTCGCTGATCGTTACCAGGCAACGAAGAAAATCAACGACGATTCCTTTGTAGCGCTTTCTGGCCATTAAGTGGGCCTTCTTGTCGTAGTTAATATTCGCTGACTAGAGCTGCTCTAACGATTTTATGAATATCAGCTATTATCAATATTGTTTACCAAAAATCGACTTGTCATTTTGTCAGCGTCTGCCAAAAAAACGCTGCGGTTTTTTTCGTCTGCCGATATTATATCTGATAATACGTTAGTAATGGAATCGATCGGCAAAAAAAAATTATTTGATAAATGTCGTTCACCAAAACTTAAAAATTAAAAATTTGACAGACGTCTGCCGAAATTAGGCTGTCAAATAAATCGTCTGCCTGTGTAATTTTGATAAGTCCTCAAACAGTTCATTCATTTCCGAAAATTTCGGTCATGATAAATATAGTTTACCACAATGAAAATTCATCCCTTTTTAACATTTAATCCCCGATTAAAGTTGCCACTCTGAAACGGCAGACGGTCAGTTTTGGTATGCCCAAGTAACTTACAATCATGGCTTATTAGTAAAAATTTTGATAAATATCGTGTACCGAAAAACCTGCCAGCTCCTATACTATTAAAATATGTTTTGCATTCAAGAATGTAAGCATCCGCTTTTTAAGCAAACTTTCTATGATTTTTGACAGTGAAGGTAACAATGAAATAGGTCTGTAATTAGCAGCAGTATCTTCACCCTGTTTGAAAATGGGAACAACAACGGCCCTTTTCAGTGCATCCGGAAATTTACCACTTAAAAAAGTAGCATTAATACAATCTGTCAATGTTGTAAGTGCTGATAAGGGTAGATTCTTCAAAAATTTTGTAGATATACCATCCCATCCTGAAGCACTCTTATTTTTCATATCCTGCAAGACATCCTTTATTTCTTCGGCCGATATAGGTGCGAGGTAAAAAGATTCACACGTCACTCCCTGTAGTTCCTGTAAGTGGGATAATGGATCAGTTTGGGTTGGGATATCTTGAGCAAGTAAGGAGGCAATAGAGCAGTGAAACGAATTCAATGAGTTGGCATCAAGCTGGAAATCATGATCCATACCAATACTAAGGTCATTGGCTCTACAGCCAATGATATCATAGTTATCTTCAGTAAAACTTTCCACCAAACTAGGAACATTCTCAAGCACATTTTTGTAAGATGCATGTGCTTTGATTATAAATTGTATGCACACACTCTCACCAAGACATCTGCGAAGAGGATAGTTAAGGTGTTTTACCGTTTGATCACCGAGTATTGGGATATTCCTGGATGGGGTTTTATGTGTAAAGACCTGAGAGGGGGAGGTAGAGATCACAACATCAGCCTCTTTCTGATATGGTGCACTAACACATATTTTATTGGACGTTAGTTCTTCAACTTGTGCCTTTAATAAGCATATTTCATTGGAGTTGTTTTCAAATTCAAGGATTCCAATAGAGTCAATCATGGACCTATTAATTGCATTAAGGTCCTTTAATTCCTTCTCAAACTCTGTCTGATTATCCTTGTAAGATTGAAGTTTTGCATTTAGAGCGTTTTTTTTTTCCTCAATGTGTTCTGCTAAATTAAAACAGAGTGGCAGCTTCTTCTCTCTTACTATTAATTGCAGCTTGAAGAAGTTTTTCAGACTCAAAAACTTCTTCCTCAAACTCCTGAGTCTTTTCCTCTCTCTTTTCATAGAAACTTGTAACCTATTCAGGTCAGATTCCTTTTTATTGACTTGCTCTTGTAACTCTTGAATAATCATCTTTTTCAACGCAAATTATTTCTAACTGATCAGTTTTTCCCCTTTCAATAATCTATTTTCTTGCTCGTATTTCTCAAGTACATCAGAGAGTGGATTTGTCATTAGATCGTTATCATATACAGATTTACATTGAGTAGAACAAAACGTTTTGTGCTTACTTAATTTTACATGAGTTCTAAAATCCCTCTCCAGGCAACTAGGATGAAAAACATGAGAGCAAGTCACACAACAGTAATAGACGTACGTCTTGTTAGAGCAACATCTAAACCTGAATTTTGAACTCATCTCTTAAAGTTACAAATATTATTAAAAGTATTAAAAATATACTGCAGCAGAAACAAGTCCAATTTTGATCCAATTTTACTGCACTATAAAGCAACACAAATCTCACTGATAAGCTGCTGCCTATGCACGATGAAATAAACATTCCATTGTTAATCTGAACAATGAAATTCCTATGTGCTTTATTTGGATTTGTTTTGACAAAGTCGTACACTATTTTTCATTGGTTTTTCCCAAGAGGTTTATGAAAATAGATAAATTGATAACAATGTTGGACAGAAAACATTTTCACAAAAATAACTATACCAAACACATTATATTAAAATTTTGTTTAAACTTTAAAAAATCGCCTTCGAACGGGAGCGACGAGTTTAACGTCACTCTAACACTGTGGTAAAAACGAAGTCCAAGTAACACTGATGATGGCTACGGCCGAAAGCGCTCGTTACGCTCTTTATAGAAGTCCCTTTGGATTAAAATTTGCATGATATACATAGATTGTTTCATTACTATGTTCCGTACATGCACACAGCATTTACTCTTCATTTAATTTGTGTATCATAGTAGACAGTAATAAGAAAATGTTTTCTATATGTTTATTAGCAACCAATGCTAAATGGAAATTATTATCTGCTAAATGTATTAAGCCAGAAATGCATTAGGTTTTAGAGTTATCGTTTCGTATTAAGAAGACGGAATTAAAATGTTCTTCATATGGAAAATAGGAAGGTGAAACAGAGCTAGACGAATGTCACGTTCCAGCTGTTGATGGAAGGCTTGAAATATAGGCACGTGACATGGAGATTGTCTGTCAAATGAAACAAGATAGACTATTCAATTCGTGCTAATACTTTTTATAAATTACGCCTCGGTGGGTTTGAAACAGGTGTAGCATCGACTATTAACTCTCTTGTTATTATACAGCACTATTACAAACGAAAAAATTACATTCAGCCTTATACAACGGCTTTACATGCCCTTAATTAGATTATTTAATTCAGCTTGGTCTAGTGCTTTCCAGGCATTGCTGAGCTTGGTTTTAAAATATTTTTTGCTAATCTATGGGATTAAGACAGAAAAACTGACGCACCAACGTATGTGGATCTGCATTTAAAGTAACGAAAGTTTATAAAAAGGTGTATTTCCAAATTTAGACGTCATTGCTGATGTAGTTTTGTAGAGAAAAACATGTATAAGATGTTTAGACTTCTCTTGCACTCCTCAAAATTTTGGAAATTGAAACCTATGAGACACCACTGTCGAGGTATCATAAAATACTTCTAAAATAAAGTTATTAAATATAGATAAATAAAGTTTGATTGGTGTCGAGCCTTAGCAGATATATTGAGAGAAGATACAATTGAGGCATTGTGGTTATTAGTCGATACTACACTCTCTTTTTGCGTCTCCCCCTACTGTATAGTATCTTATGTATATTTTTAAAAATATGATGGTGGCAGTAGCTGCCTTATATTATGGTGATTCAATAGCTAATTTATAACTAAATAGAGAATAGGATAGCGTTGTACGTTTGTAAGTTCATTTTGCTAAGATAAATGTTAGTAAAACTTTCGTTTGTAGCTAATAAATGTCTAAATATTTTTTGAGTGAAGTTACTCTGATTGGATGACCTTATTGTTTTACTGGGCGCAGTAGGTATTTCGCCACTTCTACAATATTTTAATAAAATTTCAGATTACTAACTTTTTTCAATGTGCTGGTGGTACTTCAAAAATTCAAGAAGACAACACATTAAAAAAAAAAAAAATTATCATGATATAATGAAAAGCAAACGTTCCTGAATTATTTGAATTTGGAAAATTTGTTTTGGCATTAGTTGTTAGGGTGAAGCACCCTCTAACTTTACGGTGGCACGTTAACGTGCCACCGTAAAGTTAAAAAAAATAAAAATGTTTTCAAGTGACGACCTACCCAAAAATATGGTCATCCAAACTATTATTTTGCCAGAACCATACTGAACCTCAACTCTCCTTTAGGATAAAATTATATGTTTTTACCTGCGGAAAATTTAATATAATGAAATTAGGGATAGACGGTAAGATACAGTTTTAAGTAGCCTTGTTGCAATGAGTGGTATAGTAACATCAGCTCATAATCCATTCTCT
>JAEQML010073767.1:0-14774 GCA_016904865.1 Pissodes strobi | reverse complement strand
CTGTATAAGCTCGAAAGTATATCCTAGATCTAACGAAATGAGTTTATGATAACTCGATCAGAACTCTCTGTAAGTTATCGAATTAAAAAATCAGGAAAACTGTAATAAAATAATTTTCCATTGAAATATGTGCCTACATACATCAAAAAATACTAAAAAAATAAATATTTTTTATTTTGAAGGCTTTTGTGATAGCTAGGAAACGATTCCTAAATTCTCAAGAGCCTTTGTAATAAAAAATGACAATAAGTTTCCTATTCCTTATTCCAATATAATAACCATGATTCTTGTTTCAGCTCGCATTCTTCGTGGCTCTTGCCTCAGCTCGCCCTGAACCACCAGTGGGATACAACTACCCAAGTCCCTCATCTGGACACATTGGAGGTGGTGGAATTGGTGGAGGCATTGGAGGTGGTTCCTTCAGTTCCGGCTCCTTCGGAGGACACTCCTTAGGCGGACTCGGAGGTGGAATAGGCGGAGGTGGATTCAGCGGCGGAGCCGGAGCCCTAATCGGTCATGGTGGTGGTGCTGGCGTCTCCAGTGGATTTGACAGCTCCTCCAGCTTCTCCTCCGGCGGAGGTGGTTTCGGAGGTGCTGGATTCGGCGGACAAGCTGCCGGACCTACTGTACACAAACACGTCTACGTCCATGTTGCTCCTGAAGAACCACAAGAACATCAGGCTCCCAGAGTCCTGCCTGTAGCCGCTCCACAGAAACACTACAAGATCATCTTTATCAAGGCACCTAACGCACCAACCCCAACAGCCCCTATCATTCCAGCTCAACCTCAAAACGAAGAAAAGACCTTGGTCTACGTTTTGGTCAAGAAACCAGAAGAACAACCCGATATCGTTATCCCATCGCCAGCTCCAACTCAGCCCAGCAAACCCGAAGTTTACTTCATCCGTTACAAGACCCAGAAAGAAGCCGCCGCTGCTGGTATTGGTGGAGGTATCGGTGGAGGCATCGGTGGAGGCATCGGTGGAGGAATTGGTGGAGGTATCGGTGGTGGTGCTGGTGGATTCTCTGGAGCAGGTGCTGATCTTTCAGGAGCCGACCTTTCTGGACATGGCTCTGGTATCTCCGGTGGTGATCTCAGCGGTGGACAAGGAGTTTCATTCTCAGGTTCCGGTTCTTTAGAAGGTTCTCTCGGAGGTAGCTCTGGAGGTTACACATCCGCTGGATCTTCAAGCCAATACGGCCCACCCGGCTACCACAAATAAATGATTGAATTACCCAACGAAATCGTATAACCTAGCTTACGGGTACCTTATACTATTAAAAGTTATTTAATTTATTTTAAAAATAGGCTGACCAGTTGTGAGTTGTATCTGATCCTGTGATGAGACTCGGAAATGTGATGAGTTCACTTAGATCGTGTCTTTTGATTTTGTATATAGTCATTTTATAATCTAGGATTTATATTCGCTTTATAATGCTCATTAGATTTAAGAAACGGTGACAAATATTAAATAAATTTTATTTTTATACATGCTTACATGGTTTCATTTATTAGGAGTATTTATAGGACTAAAAATCTGTATTTTCAGATAATTGGAATAATCTGCTAAATATATTAAATTATTTTTGCATGAAGATTTCGACATCAAAGAGTACATCGCTGTCCTCGATCTTAGTCTATTTAATTGCAATATTGGACTTGATTGAAACATTAAACTTGTTTCAAGCGTAACCATATACACAGAAATTGTATTATTGCCAAATGAGGAACTGGCGGTTTTTCCCGATTGCAAAATGGCAATTTAAATTCGAAGAATGTTTCAGTAAAAGTTTTAAAACGATTTAATTTAAATATATTTCTATCACGTCTTAATATTACTGCTGGAACTGAAATAACTTACAAAATACATTTTATTTCAATTTTAATTTGTCTTCGTTTAGTGGCAACTGAATATTTAATTTAATTTATTGTTAAACTTAATTAATATGTATGAAATTCCATAAATACTCTGAGCTGCTGAGGAAAGAAAAATAGGATATCTTAGGAAAGTAAAATTTTATATAGTGTCATAGAGTAAAGTTTATAGATGATACAAATTTATGATGATTCAATATCAGAAAATTATGATTTTTTTAGTGATTAATCCGCCCTTGCCGATTCAAGGCGACCGCTGCACTGGGAGATATTTTATTTTTGATTCTAAAAAGGTTGCGCTTCTTCAAGAACTAGAAAAGATGTCGAATTTAAAAAAGAAATGGAGGAAGCCATTAACAAGCACTATCGTGCAAAATTTGGATCCTGTTAGGAGTTTCATAATTTTTGAATCAGTTGATAGATCAAGCTTTTGACATTCCAGAAGATATACCAGATACCAGATGTATTAATCAATCAATCAATCAATCAATTTCTTATTAATGGTACCATACATTGTTCAGTACTTCCAGGTCAAACATAGATATACATAAAATCAATCCTAACTAACTGTTTAAAAATAAATAATAGTACTAAGAAAGTTAAAAAACATATTTAAAATTACAAAACAGATACAAAAATTAAATCACGAACAAGATTAGATTAAAACTATGCACTGATGCATTTATCTATTAAATAAAAAATAATTCAAAGGGAATAACATTAAGCAAAAATCAAAGAATTCACTAGTACTCTAAAATGCATTGTCAATCAGCTTCCTATAACTTCTCTTAGGTGATTAGGAAGAAGATTGCAAAATTTAAGTCCTGTAAACTCAGGTTTTTTTTTTGTACTTCCGCAATCTGCAGCAGGAGACCACTAGATTATCTTTGTTTCTAGTATCATACCTATGCCAAGCTTTGTGTGACCTGTAGCCATCAAAGTTCTGTCTTATATAAGCAAGATTTTCAAAGGTATACTGTGTAGAGGCTGTTAAAATGCTGAGTTCTTTAAATGCAACCCTACAATCTTCCCCAAAACCTAAGCCTCACAAAATCCTTATTGCCTTCCTTTATATCCCAACTAGTATTCCATAAGATATTATACTGTGACAAATAGAGTGATATGTAATAATCATTATCTTCCGTGATCCACAACTAGACAGCTGATTTAGGTATGTGGAAATACCACTTTAATCTATGGTCGGGAGAAACTCTCAAAAACTTAACAGGTTCCAGATTTGCATAGTCTCGATCCAGATCTATGAGAGTAAAAATATAGTTAAGTGTTTTATCTCTATCCACCGCCAGCTCCTCGCAAAACACATGCCATTGACAAATCTGAAACAGGCACAGTTGTGTCATCGGCAAACAACACAGTATAAGCTAGCATTCGGGTCACACAAAGGCAGATCATTTATGTAGAGGCCCAATCTGGACCTCAGCAGCACAGCATCAACCTCCACCATCTGTAGCCCGTTAATACCAAAATTAATATTAATTAAACCTAATCTTTCAAATAT
This sequence comes from Pissodes strobi, assembly GCA_016904865.1. Taxonomy (NCBI): domain Eukaryota; kingdom Metazoa; phylum Arthropoda; class Insecta; order Coleoptera; family Curculionidae; genus Pissodes; species Pissodes strobi. The sequence goes on along the minus strand of JAEQML010073767.1, from coordinate 11,379 downwards.
ACTTTAATCACCGAACATATTAACAGTCTATTGTTAATGTTTGGTGCTTTAATAGATTTTGGCCAGAAATGCTTAATTTCCGAAATAAGGAAAGTTTGAAAAAATACCGAGTTTGCTTGAGACCACGAGACAGAAGGTAAAACTTCAACAAAGCTATATTATATTATATTGGCTTTTTGTACGGCTTTTGGTCTAGATTCTCGCAGCATTTCTATATACAATTTTTTCATCGAAAAATCCATGTTTCTACAATTTCCTTCAAAAGTTAATTTTTTCGACTTTTTCGAAAAGGGAAGTATTTAGAGAGCTTTTCTCCTAGAAACTCTCTATTAAACAGTCGTGTCAAAATTATATGCACTCAAAAAATACTCTTCATTTTCCGATTATCGCCAATGGATGACCGTCTGGAATCTGGAACTGGAAATGGTGAGAGGGTGGCCTTGAAAGGCATCGTCCCTTAGTCAACCAATCCACGTAGACCTAGTGTTGTAAAAAAGGCGGCGATGCTGCCCGAGGAGGCTGTTCTGAGAAAAGCCATAGTTGGTCATCGTTCTCCCAAAATGGATTCCCTTACTTCCGAAACAGCGTCGCAATCGCAGAGCAGATGCTCTACTGTTTTGTCCTCCTGTTCATAGCCTCTGCATAGAGGTGTCTTGCATCTCATTATGGAGAAATGCTTTCTTACCTTACTTATATAGGAAAAGGGAAGACGACGGCGCAACCCCATATCGGAGAATTCAATCTTCACAATATGTCCAATGATAATGGTTTAAGAGTTATTGATTTCGCAACATCAAACAACTTACTTGTTAAAACAACAATGTTCCCACACAAGAACATCCACAAACCGGATCTCCAAGAATGGAGTAACAAGAAATCAAATAGATCATGTTTTAGTAGACGCAAGACATAACAGCAATATTCTGGATGTAAAAAGCTGCAGAGGTGCAGATGGAGGCTCTGACCATGTTTTAGTAAGAGCAAAAACGAGAATACGTATATCAGCTCGCAAAGAAAAGAACCGCAGCAAGGAAATACCGTGGGATATAGAAAAACTAAAAGAACTTGAAATAAATCAACTCTACCAGAATGAAATGGAGCAAATATGCACGAGAACAACACAAGAAGGTACAGAAATTGAGCATATATGGAAACAAATAAGGGTAGGGTATAGCTGACGTCAACGATAGAGTACTAGGACCAAGACCGAAACCAAAAGTAAACGGTTGGTACGATGCCGATTGCGAAAGGCTAAATAAACAAAAAACCAGAGCTACTCCAAATGATCCAAAATCCATCAAACCACAACATCAGAAGTAGGATGAGGAAAACTATCAGAAGCAAGAAAAGAGCAGCTCAAAACGAAAAATACGCAGAACTAGATCGTAACAGACAGCAAGGTAATATAAGACAATTCTACAAGGAAGTCGGCAACTTAAAGAATGGGTTTACACCAAGGATTCTAACGATACTAAAAAGCGGTAATGGAGATCTGATAAGTGGGGACACGGAAATAGTGCACGCCTGGAAAGAATATTTTAGCAAACTCTTTAATCGGTGGGACGAAAAAGCACAGAACCTCTTGACTTTCCAAACAGCAGAAGCAAACATAGAAGCGCCCAGTTTGGTAGAAACTATTGAAGCTATCAAAAAACTTAAAAAGAATAAAACACCTGGACGGGATCGGATACCGGCAGAATGTCTAAAATATTCTGGAGACACACTTCATAGAGCTATACACCATTTGATAACACGTATTTGGGATGAAGAAATAATTTCATCGGAATGGAAGGAGAGAGTGATCATACCAATACATAATAAAGATGATATGTACAAACTACCGTGGCATCACTCTTCTCAATTGCGCCTATAAGGTCCTGTCAAATATATTACTGAGCCGAATAACACCATATGCTGATGAAATTGTTGGTGAATACCAATGTGGATTCCGTAGCGGAAGATCAACAACGGACCAACTGTTCTCGATAAGACAGCTTCTTGAAAAGTGCTGGGAATTCAACAGAGATCTCCACAATCTATTTGGTGGATTTCAAACAGGCGTATGACAGTGTAATCCGGATACGCCTGTGGGAAGCCATGGAGGAATTCGGAATTCCAAAGAAGTTAATATGCATGGTGAAGGCGTGCGTGGAAGGGTCAGTAAATAGCTTAACAGTGGAGGGGCAAAATAACGAAATGTTCCCTGTAGAAAATGAACTTAAACAAGAAGACGCGCTGTCCCCAGTTCTGTTCAACTTGGCCCTTGAGAAAGTAGTGAGAGTAGCCCAAACAAACACACAAATATTTGGAGCCAATGGACCTAGGCTGCTCCTAGCATATGCTGATGACATCGATGTTGTAGGAAAGAGCACAGTTAACGTCAAGGAAATGTTTGTACAAATGGAGAAAGAAGCTGAAAGGATGGGTCTGACAGTAAACGAGACGAAGACGAAATATATGCATTTAACACGAAAGGATAATAGAGACCGAGTGGGACAAAATGTAACTATGAACGACTACAATTTTGAGAATGTCCAGTCTTTCAAATATCTAGGTTCTCTGATAACAGCGGACAATAATATGAAGGAGGAGGTAAAACACCGAATAACCCAGGGAAACAAATGTTTCTTCTCTGTGCAGGAGTTGCTGAATATATGCTGAATATGTTACAAGGTCAACAAAAATCATCATATACAAGACGATAATAAGACCGGTCATCATGTATGGATGAGAGACATGGACAATGACAATTTTCGATACACAGTTGCTTAGAAGGTTTGAAAGGGAAATATTGAGGAGAATTTTTGGACCGGTTATCGACCAGCAAACTAGCGAATATAGTATACGGACCAATAACGAACTCTCTCAACTATATGACTCCCCAGACATAGTACAAGAAATAAAATCCAACCGACTAAGATGGATCGGCCACGTCCAGCGTAGTAACAACAAAAGGCTTATAAAGAACATATGGGAGGAAGCCCCAACAGGAAAGATACCCCTGGGAAGACCTAAGCTGAGATTTAGAGACATCCGCAAAGACTTGAAAATAATGGGAATTGATAACTGGAAAAATGTTGGCCTAGACCGCACTCGATGGAGAGAGGTGGTTCAAGCAGCCAAGAACCACCCAGGGTTGTAGTGAGTGTTGTTGTTGTTGTTTTCTTACCTGGCAGTGTCCAGTCAAAACCCCCCCCATGAGTCGTAGGTTCTTTCTTGACATACCCAGGTATGCCTTTGCTGCAGACTCATTGGGGGAGCTTAGTAGCTCCATGGCAAGTCAACAGCTAGCACAACATTACTTCCATGGCTCTGGTTGGGGTTGTTCTCATAGCGTCCGTTATGCTTGCTTTGTTACATTCAAAGTAGAAAATCAACTGTTTTCTACCGACATCGGCAGTTGCGTTTAAAATAGTGAGCCGATTAGTGTGATTCCGAAAAAAGTTAATTTTCAACAAAGAAAGTAGCTTTTTGTTAAATGAAGGAAACTATAACATGTAGAAAACAATTACTCATATCTCGGAAATTAAGCGTTTCTGAACATATCTTTTATAAGAACTTATTTTAAATATCACAATGTTCTCTCCTGTTCTGAAGTTTCGGATAGTACCGAGTTAACAGCGTGATGCATATATACGTCGAAGAGGCAAGAAAAATAGGGAAGTTGAGACTTAATACAGCAAACAACAAAGGACAGAATTTTGTATGGAATCTTAGCCACACAGAAATCTAAATATTATCTACTTAAAATAAACTAGCAAATCAAAATGTCGTATAAAGTAACAGTAAATACAATGCAGTGATATTGATCTTACTATTGTTATAAATTATGAATGAAGTAGTTTTTCAATTAGCACGGCTTTATTTAGATAATGTCACTCAAGTCGCTAAAACCGGTATACATGGAGTACTTACTATACGATGCGGTTGACAAGCTTCAGTTTATATGTGTCCTTGTTGAATAATTTATTGCAGACGCCATGTGAATGCACCAATTATTTATAATGGACAAGTGTAGCCATAATGAAATTACATAATAATAAATGGTTGGATATATTACGCACCAGTAGTGCTGACATTGCATTGAATTTATACACGTCTATGTGTACCAGGTTCAAAATTTAACGAAACTTGTTCGACAGAAAGGTCTGAGAATTGATGAATTCTTGATCCAAATGAAATGGTATAGAACTGCTCCCAGAACTAGACGAAGTATCTTAAGAAGTGGGTCTAAAAAGGAAACTTCAGAAAACAAAGCTTGTGAGCGGGAGAGAAGTGAATGCATATAACCAAATAATCGATAACTCTACGACATGCCATTAGGATTGGCAAGAAGCCCAGATTACAGAAAGATTTTTTTTACTTGGACTGTTCTTGGCATGCATGGATACGGATCGAGGAAAATATATGAAGAATCAGGGGGTAGGTCTTGAGACGTGTGGTAGTGAGTCAGGATTATCTAGATATAAAACCGTAAAAACACAATACCTTTCATTCATCATCAACATCATCATTAAATAGAAGTTCGCGTTCACTCCTAGAAGTGCTAGATATAGGCCTCACTTATTGATTGCCATCGCTTTCGGTATTGTACGTCCTACATCCAGTTTTCCCGGATTCTTTTAATGCCATTGGTTCCTCTTGTTGGTGGTCTGTCTCTGCCTCTATAAGCGTCGTGAAGACTCTCTAGCATAGTATGTGCCAAATCTCAGGTGGCTTAACAGCACTTTGTCCATATTTATGGTCATTTCCACCCAGTTTACTGTTTTAAAGGCGCATTCTAATAAGGCGTTGAAGAGTTTTGGAGATATGTGTCGCCCTAACGAACTGTTCTTTAAATTTGAAATTTATTTGGCCTTTATGTAATCTTATACATGTAGTTGCTCCAACACATAATTACATCGGTGGTCAATAAGATAATTCGTCAGCGCTAGCATGATTTTGTGTTCACTTACAAGGTCGAAAGCCTTTTCGAAATCTGTGAAGACCAGGACAAATGGCTTGTTATACTCGATGGACTTATCTATTAGAGTCTTAGTAGATTGAACGTGATTGTTTGTTGTCTATCCTGCTCTAAATGCAGTGTGTTCACGAGGCTGGTATAAATCTAACTTAGATGTTAGATGCTTTGCTATAACCTTCATGAAGAGTTTGTAGATATGTGACAGTAAGCTTTTGGGTATAGAGGTTTCTGGTTTTGCGACGTGTCCCTTTGTGCTTTATAATTATTACAGCATTACTCTAGCTAGATCGTACATATTCTTATGCCTTTAATACTTAAACAAACTCAAGTACAAGAGGAGATGCATGAATGGACGATATATTTTCAAATGCTAATGACTGTGAACATTATGTTATGTATGTGGGTTCCTCAGACCATATGGCTGTGGGAGTAAAATAAGCACTTTATGTAGACCTATCACAGAAAATGATATAACAGCTCTTGGTGAGATATACGTTGAAAGTTTGTGACAAAGGATAGTATAAGCGCAAATAAAAAGTTTGAAATGTTTGCTACCTTCATCAAAAACTGTGTAGATTTAGATGTCTCAGTAAAAGTATAAAACATAAGAAAAATACACCAATGGCTCCAGGAGTTGATTCTGCTGGATGCTAGCGCTTTTAAGGCTGCTTGACTATCTGATAGGATATAGATCTTTGCACCTCTTAGGCCTTTTTGTCACATTCAGAAATGGCTATATTGATAGCATTTAGTCCTGCTTGAAAGATTGTGGGAGTGTTTCCTAAAGGTGCAGAGATTCGACACCTATGTTCGTAAACTCCGGATCCCACTCCTTCTTTCATCTTTGATTCATCTGTGTACTAGACAAGTCATCCCCTCTCTAGTTGTTTTTGTATTTCCCCTGTAGTATTGCGGTCTTCAGTTACCACTTTAAAGGAGTGATCAAAATGGAGTTTTATTTCCATTGTATCGGTTGGTTTGGTCATCGCCTCTATCTGGATGTCCTTCAGAATTTTAAGGTGACCAGTCAGGTTTCCTGACTTTAGTTTTTGTGTCTGAGTGACTCTATATGCATTGGTCCAGGCATCCTTTTATATGCATATGTGCAGCGGAGAAAGGTCAAGTAGGGTTTCCAGAGCTGCTGTGGGGCACGTTTTCATAACCCCTGTTATACCCAGACTGGCGAGCCTTTGTACTCTTGTTAGCTTTCGCTGTGTTGTTATTTCCTTTGTTTTTACCTATCACACCAAGCAGGCGTAGGTTATAATAGGCTTAGCAACAGTGTTATAGGACCACCAGATGAAGGAGGGTTTTAGCCCCCATATTTTACCAAAAAGTCGTCGACAGGTCCAAAGCGCTGCCGTTGCTTTTTTGATAGTTCTTTCCAGGTGTGCCTTCCAGGTTAGTTTCCGGTCAAGAACGATGACAAGATACTTAATCTCTTTTGAAAGCTCTACCGTTGTTCCTCCCAAAGTGGGTGCTTTAAGGTTCAGCTTCCTTCTTTTTGTGAATGGGATCACTACGGTTTTGCCTGGATTGTCTTTCCTGTGTACACCATGTGCTGACAAAGTTGAGTGCCCTTTGCATACGTTCTGAGAGAACGTTGTCATGCTTGCCTCTTATTGTTATAACTAGGTCATCTGCGTAACCTAGGACTTCAAAGCCTCACTCACTCTTATACCAGTAGATCGTCAACCACCAGAGACCAAAGCACGGGCGATAGGACCCCTCTTTGAGGGCATCCCTTTATTAATTTGACTGTAACTGCTATTTCTCCAATGGTTGCGGTGACTACACGGCTGGTTAGGATGCATTTTATCCATTTTGTAGTGGTTGGTTCCACTCCTCTGCTGGTTGTGGCGCGCTGAATGGATTCATGTGACGTGTTGTCAAATGTACCCTCTGTATCTAGAAATGCCCACAGCGCCACTTTTTTTTCAGCCAGTGCGCAGCATGGGTGGTAGATTTCGATGGTTGTTATGCGAATTGTTTTGCATGCAGTGGAGCATTAGAAAGGAACTTTCTCCAGAATATCGATAATCTTTTCCATCGTTTTAAGAAGGAAGGAGGTTAGCTAATGGCGCGGTAAGACTTTGGTTCCTCCTACCTATGTGGTGGAAAACAACTTCACTGTGACAGCCGTGTGTAGGAGCTTCGGGAAGTGCAGTATGGAGTGCCTCAGGATTCGATTCTGGGACCGTTGCTCTTTGTTGGCTATATAAATGATTTGGAGAACTGCGACCAGGGTGCTGATCTTGTATTATTTGCAGATAATACTGATTTAAATAAACAAAAAACAAAAGAGAACATTAAAATAGTTATGAGGGAAACTAACCCTAACCAAGTTAATTTAAATTATACAAACATGTATCTTTTCAGTGAGAGATCTGGAAGGTCCTGAAACGTTCGTTTTTTAGAAGCTAATATTGACTCGAAGCTGACGTGAAACTTGTGTGTGTGAAAAAATAGCTTCCAGTATATACGCTTTGCGAAACTTGGTAGATGTTGCTACGGAACAGGCGAACAGGTGGATCTGCCTGTGTAACATGCGTTCATAGAATTTAGAATTCAATATGCCGTATTGGTAGGGGGTCAGGCATCTGATATTAAAAGGGTTTTTGCTTTACAGAGTAAGGCCATAAGGGTCATATTATGTGCTTTGAAATATTGGGATGATTCTAAACATGCTTTTATTGGGCTTTCTAAATGTGCAATGCATATATATTCTGCACTGTTTGAACTATGTGAGGGAGAATTTTAGTGAGTACACATGAAGAAGTTTATAGTCATCAAACTAGAAGCATAGAAAATATTTACACAGATTATCATAGGATAAACGGAACTTCTTATTACGGTCCCAGATTGTTTAATGCCCTGCCAGCCAACATCAGGGCATTACCTGCGAAGGCATTCAAATTGATGATTAAGACGTATCTTATTATAAAAAAGTGTTTTTATTCTCTAGTTTATAACAATAACTTATTCATTCATTAATAAGTATAGAATCTTAAAAGAAATAATGCAACGGCATAATTATAAGTGATTTAATATTAGTAATATTAATATTAATGATATGATAAGAACAGTAGAAAATAATCTCTTAATGCCACAGTTATGTATGTAAGTTTGTGGATCAATAGCAAACTTAATTGAATATGGTAATGTTACAGGTAATTTAATAATGGAAATAATAAGATTATTATATAATAATATAGTGCTGTCATATATAGGGGTTATTTAAGAAATGAATACACTTGTGGATCGCATCCTTATTGACGTATGTAAGCACATCTATGTATAAACTTGAATAAATTTAATTCCATTTCATTGGGAAGGCGTTGTTCCCTTCCAAAGATTCGATAGCACTTTCATCTTCGCCTGCGGATTTATTCTCCTTCATTTCCTTCAGCGAGATTCTTATCTCATCCAGGAAAATACTAGGAACCTTGGTTTTGGACATGAGGTAAGTACTCAGGCGGATTGTATTCATTTTCTGTGTATAGCTCTGTATAGAAGTTCTTCATCCACTTTAAAATTTCTTCCTTATTAGAAGTAACATGACCCGCCTTATTTTCCAGCTTGCAAATGCTGTTGGAACCAGAGGAGAAATTTCTTCCAAGGACGTTTTCAATAAGATTTTCTATTTCTTCAGTTTTAAACTTGTGCCGTCCACAAATTGGTGGCGCCTTTAAAAATAAATATACCCCTCCTCCACTCTCTGACTTTTCAACTAGAGCCTAATTTGCATTTTTTTGAGTATTTAACGTAAGATTTTGTTTGCAAAAGGACATTTTTTTGTCAAAATTGTAATTTTTGTAGTACGCATCTCCTCGGAGGTGTGATTGAAGACAGCTTCTTCTGGCTTACGCCTTTTTTAATTTCAATTTTCTTGTAACATTGTGCACTCTCAGTTCCTTTTAATTTGTGGTGAAAACAGATTTACTTCACAAATCAATTTTAAAAGTATCTGGTCATAACGTTTTATATGCACCCGACTTAAAATGATCAGATAGATATAGATATCCATGATAGGAGAAAAACATATAATGCTTGCGAAAAATGGGAAAATAGTGAGCATATTGAGCTGTCGTCAAATAGCATAGATCATGCACCAGTTAATATGTTTAATAATATTGAAAACGCAGTTGCTGATCATCAAGTCCTGCCAAATTAAACATATGGAATTTTATGCGATGCATGTGAGAAATCGAAAATTACTAGAAAAGTCTCCTGACAACTTTTCAAGCGTTTCTATTTAGGATTCGTGGTTCGTCTGCATTCGTGGTGTGTTTGAAATTTAGTTCTCTTTTTTGTTTTATGAGATTCTTTGTGTCTTCACTAAGCTTATCCTTTGGCTTCTCATTTTAAGAGCACTACCGCTTTTTGTGCATCTTTTAAAGTAGTGTTAATTTGCCTATTTAATGCTTCGATATTTACTTCCTAATTTCTCCCAAGCTTAGCATTCTCAAGTTCAAACTATAACTGTTTGTGGTATTCACCCAGGCCTTTGACAGCAGACGATTTTTGAGGTGCATATTTTATAAACATATTTGCTCTTTTTCACTATGCTTACATAAAGTCAAATAAGTTTCTCATTAAATACGCCTAAACAACTGATTGTCCGTAATGGGCAATGTAAATATTTCAATATTTTATTGAACACAGTACAAAATAACAAAAAAAAATCAAATGAAGAACATTTAATACTAGAAACTAATCGCAAAGAAAAATAACGAATAGCGCCAATAACAACCATAATAAACTAAATCATACTCAAATACACTTAAGCAACATCATGAATCTCTGTAAGTCTTGTGGTATGAAGACACACAGCTATAGGTTTCAATACTTGTTTTGGGCATGGCTACTATAGGCACTAATTTTTGATTTTATTCTATTGTTTGTCTTTAGGATAACATGGAAAATTATTTAAAAACTACTATACTACTATGCATCAGTTTATGTTATATGGATTATTGATCATAATATAAACCCTCACTCTGCAAGTATTAGTGCTCATTTAGGACTAAAATTAATTTTGTAGATATTTGATTTACTGAACCTTATACTGCATATATTCAAGCAAGACCCTTCTTATTCGTTGTATTATGAGAACATTTGATGGTCAGGCTGGCACTTGAGATTATGATAAATATTAGAAGAATCAATGAAACCGATATCTGTGGAGTTTTAGTATAAATGAAGTAAATGTCTGGAGTTTTTCTTGTAGTCACCTAGAACTTCAAGTGATTCTCGCTTCTGTTTCACGAAGGTCAGATTGAGGGTCTCAAATTACGATTTTGTTAACGCAAATCAATATGCTCCGAAACGAACATTTGTGATCATTTGACATAAATTTATAGTACACGATTAGGCTTACCAGATATAAATTTTGAAAAAGGGGTATTTTCAAAATTTCGGTTTTTGCCGAACAAAAAATCTCATAAAATCTTAACCGCGCCCAAATGTGATCCAAAGTTTTATTAAACTGAGTACTGAGAGATTTTTTTTAAGTTTCGGTTAGTGCTCATGCCATAGGTGATGCCAATTAGGTTTTAAATCGAATATGGTGATAAAACTATTAATAATGTTTGCAAATGTTCATTTTGCAAAAACACAGCGGAGTGCTGAATGACTCGTGCCGATTGCGATGGGTTTGTGCCAGTTAAAAGTTAATGTTTGTGTAACATATACGCCCGTCTTGAAATGGTACCGCTTCTGGAATTTTAGAAAAAGGGTACTTATTTTTAAAAATTTCTATATAGAAAAGGAAGTATTGTATCCCAAAAAGTGGCACGCCTACACACGACACCATCCAGCGGACAATTATGATTTAATAAGTTAATATAGCGAAATAAAATTAAACAAATTAGAATATGCTTTAACCACTTAACAAACATCAATTCCTATTCTAAATTTCAGAACAACGCTGCATTAGTAATGCTTTCTTCTTCGTAAACACATACGACAGTGATTGCGTTAATACGATCTTTCATTTCACCATCAGAAGTCACAACGCAGTATTACCTAGGCGCATACCTTACATAATTCAAATTATGACCAATTATTTGGGTTTCTAAAACAGTATTCTGATTCTGAAAGCATCCGGAATGGTGTTATGTTATGTATCGTCAAAATTCGTAAGCATTTCTTTATATCCTGCACGACGCAGACACCGTAATAAGGCAACGTCTAAGTGAAAGTAAAAAGTACCGTGACGCACCGGGTCATACAAGATCTTGCCAAAAAGCGATCCAATTTACATGCCCCAGTACCTGAGAATTGCAATCGTGATAACCTCATCTGCAATTATTGCGGTTTCAAGACGGCCTTTTAGCTTATGTAATGATAATTTCCCGGAATGAAGAGCGTCGACAAGTAACAAGATGTACTTTGAGTGCTTCCTTGGTACAAGA
>JAEQML010073766.1:0-14774 GCA_016904865.1 Pissodes strobi | reverse complement strand
GATTTGGTTAGTTTTAGTTAGTCGTCTAATCAACTTGCGGTTAGTTTCACTTAGTCTCAACTTATTTTAGTCATTTGAATTGGTTCGACACGTTATAATAAAGTTTAACAAATTTGGTTAGTTTTGGTTAGTCGTCTAATCAACTTCCGGTTAGTTTCACTTAGTCTCTACTTATTTTAGTCATTTCAGTCGGTTTCGACACGTTATAATCAATTTTAATAGATTTGGTTAGTTTGGGTTAGTCGTCTAATCAACTTTTGGTTAGTTTCACTTAGTCTCAACTTATATCACTTATTTGAGCTGGTTCTGATACGTTATAGTCAATTTTAATATATTTGGTTAATTTTGGTTAGTCGTCTAATCAACTTGCGGTTGGTTTCCCTTTCCTAGATCTGTGGTTAGTTTCACTTAGTCTCAACCTATTTTAGTCATTTGAGTCGGTTCCGATACATTATAATCAAATTTAATAAATTTTGGTTAGTTTTGGTTAGTTGTCTAATCAACTTTCGGTTAATTTCACTTAGTCTCAAGTTATTTTACTTACTTGAGCCGGTTCCGATACGTTATAATGAGTTTTAATAGATTTGGTTAGTTTTGGTTAGTCGTCTAATCAACTTTCGGTTAGTTTTATTTAGTCTCAACTTATTTTAGTCACTTGAACTGGTTCCGATACGTTGTAATTAATTTTAATAGATTAGGTTAGTTTTGGTTAGTCGTCCAATCAACTTTCGTTTATTTGAACTTAGTCTCAATATATTTTACTTATTTGAGCGGGTTCCGATACGTTATAATCAGTTATGCATAAACCGTGTCGTGACGTTCACTAAAATTTTCCATGTCTTGATGCGACCTTGGAAACTCACTGTCATGAAACCAAAGTATTAATCTGATACCGGCTCCGATACGTTATAGTCAAATATAACGTTTCTGGTTAGTTTTCGTTAGTCGCCAAAATTCGGTTCGTTTTGGTTAGTTTTAACTTACTTTAATTTGTGTTACCTATTTCGATACATTTTAGCCCGTTTTGGTGCTTTTGGTTACTTTTGATTGGTCATTCAATCAACTTTCCGATATGTTATAACCAATTTTAATGTTTTTGGTTAATTTTGGATAGTCGCCAAAATTCGGTTAATTTGATTTATTTTTAACTTACTATAATATTTTTAATCTGCTTCGATACGTTTTAGTCATATTTGGTGCTTTTGGTTAGTTTAGGTTAGATTGGGTTATGTTGGGTTAGATAGTCGTCGTGGATAGTCGCTCAGTCAACATTCAGTTAATTTCAGTTAGTTTTGATTTTAGTCATTTCAATCGGCGCCGATACGTTATAATGGAATTTACCGTTTTTGGGTAGTTTTGGTTAGTCGCCAAAATTCGGTTCGATTTAGTTAGTTTTAACTTACTTTAATATTTTTAATCTGTTCCGATACGTTTTAGCCTTTTTTGGGGCTTTTGGTTACTTTCGGTTACGCCCGGTCCTACGTGAGCGATTTGCAGCGAACGCGAACGCGAATCAGTGGCGATGCCGTGCGACTATATTAACTTTTCGTACGGCATCGCCAGCGCTTCGCGTTCGCGTCGACTGTAAATCGCTCACGTAGGACTTAGCGTTAGTCGTTGAGTCAACTTTTGGTTAGTTTTAGTTAATTCCAATTTATTTTAGTAATTTGAACCGGATCCGATAGGTTATAACCAATTTTAATTTTTATGGTTAGTTTTGGTTATTCGCCAAATTTCGGTTCCTTTGAGTTAGTTTTAACTTACTTTTATTTTTTAAATTTGTTCCGATTCAATTTAACCCTTTTTGTGCTTTTGGTTGCTTTTAGTTAGTTTGGGTTAATTTGGGTTAGTCGTTCAATCAACTTTCGGTTAGTTTCAGTTAGCTTTAATTTATTTTTGTCATTTGAACCGATTCCGTCCTCAGAAACAGACTAACACGATCTCTCACTTATATTACGTGATATGCCAAATGTAGCGTGCACTTTTTCGTGATTTGATACCCCATAATAGGAAAACAAAAACATTTCCAATGTTAAAAATACTTGCTCTTTTGTTGATTTTACATTTTTAGTATTACATCAATCAATAAAATGGGATTAGTGCTTCTCATATCTTTCTTTTGACTTCACGGGAACAACTTTACACTTGCTTCATTAGCTGCTGCTAAAATTTCTTCAGGAAGTTCTTCATCTGATATCCATTGTCGATGTCACAAAATTGACAACAGATCGAAAACTACTGTAGATTGATATGTCAAAGCACGTCTGTTACATGAACAATCGCAACCAAAAATTTTTAATTGCTATTGCAACAATTATTAATTAATGTATATGAGGTTCTTCATAATAAAATATTTATAATTTTATTTTTTTTATATTTTTACAAAAAAAAAGCAAATTAGTGAGCAATATCAAACAAATTTTCTAACTTTATCAAGAAACAACCTGAGACTTTTATATTTTGTTACTAGCTACCGACATTTATCTTCAAAACTATACTCAAGTATGCGTTCGGGAAAATTACACTTTTCCGAACTAAAATGCGTGTGATGAAGATATTAGATACGCAATCTTGTAGAAAACAAATGATTACAACACGAGGGTGATATTCATCGATTTCTTAAAAATCTTAAGAGTGTTTATATGTAAAGTTTATACGGTCGTAGGAAAACTAGTGATTATTATTTGTGAGAAAGTGCATTTTCAACCTCGATTACCTCGAATAATTCTCGCACGGGTTGGTTTGAAAAATAGCATTTTCAAAATTTGAATTTTCAGAGAGTTACATCTGCGAGCAAGAAAAATCGACGTGATAATTTTTTGAAGGTCTCTTTAAATCCATTCCGGCCTTAATACAATTAATTCAACTTAAAATTTACTATACTGATACAACTCATCGAACCCGGTCCTGCCAAAAAAGGGCAACCTCTTCGTGGCGCTCATTCTTATTTTCAGACGGTTCAGCCTTGCCCTCAGCATCTTGTTGCACCTGTGCTATCGGGCAGTATCTGTTAATTAAGCTAATTTCAGTGGCGGGACCGGCATTGTTATGATCGCCAACAACGAACAACACAGTTTATGAAACCACTAAACTCTTAAGCATTTTCAAAAAAAAATGTGCTTGGACTGCTTGGGATACTGGTTTTATTCTATATTACATATGCACACTTTATAAAGAGCATTATTCTCTAAGTATGAAAAACGATACAAACTAAAACGTTCTGGTATGGGTCATAACCAAAGGCATTAATTAAATGTCTTTGGTCATAACTCACTACCTTGAAATATCAATCTTAAAAGTAGAAAGAAAGGAAAAAAGTCTGCATTAAATCGATCTAATAATCTTGCCACTTACCACCCTCGCTCGGCCTGCAAACTTGGTGTTCTTATTGCAAAATACTTTCTGAACGTAGACATTTTTATCCGACCGTTCAGAATATTAATAAAAAATCAATTAAAAGATGGTATCATCGAATTGAGACAATATTAATTTATACATAATGCACATTGCTCTGAAAGTACCTTCGATTTAAACTGACAGTAAAGGATTGTTGCCATGGAAGCACCTGGTTCCGAAAATATTTTGCACTTAAAATACCAAGACTGAATATGAAAGAATAGGTTTGTGTGTGCGTCAGAAGGCACGATGTTTCTGAAATAATTATCGTTGTTTATACATATATATGTAGTGTAAATTGAACAGTTTTTGTTTATGAATTATTCAGGCTTATAATTCCTAGATGAAATTGATCATTTTTGATCATTATGGATCTAGAGCTTCCTAGTCTTAAACTGCGACATATCTAAAATATGATACATAAGATTAAGATTGGAAACAGATCACCATCATTTATTTATATATACGTACTCTGTGCCAGGTAGGAACAAAACGGATAAGCGATAAATTAATTGAAATGTATCGATAGAGCGAAGCGGTCTCTTGAGTGGCGTAATTAAATACGCTTTTCTATCTTTCTAATATAAACTAGACAAGGCACTACATCCCAGAGAACTATCTTCCGCAGTGGAATGTGTAGTGTGCATGTATCATTACTGAAAGTTTTCTTTATATTTTGCTCTTCCGGGTTAGAAACAAGTGGCATTTGATACGTGATTGTAATTAAATTGCTACTAATTAACTAAAAGTCTAAAATTAAGATATTAGCACTTTGTTAATACACTGAGCCATATAACTGAATAGTAAATTCGATATTTTGTGTCCATCTTTAATAATTAAACGCAGGCGCGGACTGTAATTTTTATCATCCTAATGTTTAGCTTGCACAGATTTCCTGAATCTGGAGGAATAAGTTGCGACCTATTAGTCATGAGAAAATAATAACTAAAAATTAGCATTTATTAAACGTGCTTCAATCCCTTTAGATGACGCGCAGGATACAAAAAGGGGTTAGAAGATGAAAAGTTTTAAAATGCTAACAGGTCAAGAAAATATCAGGTTATAACTCTTCTGCTGATGTTTGGCACGCTTCCTGTTTCAACGGCAACTACCGAAAGATATTTTATTAAACGCGGACATAATACAAATAGATTAGTAGAACCATTAAGAAAAATGTAGAGAAGTAAAAGAAGAATGGATGTTGACAAAATACCTAGAGATAGAACAACTTCTAGAGAAATATGGCTTGCAAAAATTAACGAAGTGACTGGTCGATATAGAAAGCTTCAAGCAACTGTAACGGGCCAAGTTTTCATTTTGCATTTAGTTAAGATTTAATGTGTATTTTTAAGTTTTCTTATTGACAAAATGGTGTATTAATTATTATCGATCCGGACGAAATTATATATTAGTGTGACGACCTCTGCCGCGCGGTAGATGAATGAAATTGCTACCAAGAGTGAATTGCAGTTATCCTCACCATGAAATTTAGAAGTGATAATGGTTTATTTTCTCCTTCCACGTAGAATTCATTTTTGGTTCAAATCCCTAGTTAGCGATATTGACGCGTACCGATTTTGGACGTCGCGCTGTCATTCGAAGATCCTTTGACAACGCGGAAATTGAGATTTATTTGTGGCACATTTCTCGTAATAAATGTCGGGTCGAATAAGTATTTCCTTTTGACTAACTCCAGTAATTAATTAGAATAGGATTCGGTACATCAAAATCTGAGAGCATTATTTTTGAAATCAACTGGAAAAATTGTTGGAAGTGACATGTGACATGCAAGCCGTCTTTCGATGGGTCAGTCGTAATTCTTGAAGTGGGGATTTTAGAGGAAGCCCCTTTGCATTTCACGGTTGGTGTTTTAAGAAAGTAACAGAAAATAGCAAGGTCGTGGGTAGCATAGAAACATCACCCACATGTGCCAGTGAGCAATAGATTCGGAACGAAAATGAAGAGACCATCAGCGTAACCGTGAAACGAGGCCCCTCAGAGCGAGCGAGGAGGGTTAAGGCAAAGCAAACGCCCCTTAAGGTAAAACCGGCACTACCTCTCCCTTTAGTTATACAAGGGGGGGCAAAGGATAATAAAGAAATTAAAAGGCCACTTCAATTATTGAATTCTTAACAAAGACTGGCATAACTTAAAAATGATCTTCAAAGCTGAGAAACTTGAATTTCATTCGTACGCTGAGGCTTCTCAGATAATGGGGCGATTGACCCACAGGAGGTCAGGAACATCATGGATGAACACTTCAGCATCAAAGACCTCTACAGGATGAAAAAGACCAGAGTGCCACTTTACCTGGTCATCCTTGAGGCCTCAATAACTCTTAAAAGGCTCAACCAAGAGTGCCGCGTACTCTCAAATGTGTGGATCTCTCGGGAAAACAGGAGCGCCGAAAAGACACTCATGCAATGCAAGCGCTGGCATGGGCATGCCCTCACCGTTTGTAATAGAAATTGGGCCTGATCCAAGTGTGCAGGCCCACATTAAATCATTCAGTGCACATCCGACATAATAAAGTGGGCAAAATGTGGGGGAGACCACAGATCGATCAGTACGACCTGCCCGGTCTATCAGTTCAGGCTCCATCAGAGGCAAACGTAACTCCCAACGCAGGAGCTACAAAAGAAGTAATAAGGGCACCACCCCCCGCCCGCCGAACTTGGCAGGGCAACAAGGAGAGAGGAGAGGCAGCCAGGCAGTATGAAGAAGAAGCCAGAAAGCTTCCCGCCCCTCAGGTGAACAAGGGAGCAAGACAACGCCAACGCCGCGAATAAAAAGGTCAATGGCAATATGGTCAATACTGCAATAAATAAACAATTGGAAGGCCTTGAAATGTACAAATACAGACGGATGCTGCGAGTTTCATTGGTACGGAGGATTACTACGACAAAGTACTCCAATGCATGCAGAAACAAAAAGAATTACTGAACACCATCAACGAAAGAAAAATGCAGTATCTGTACCATGTGCTGAGAGGTGAAAAATGCGAGTTGCCCTGACCACTAATAGATCGCAAAGTGTAGGGAAAGTGGCTAAAGAATTTGAGAAGATGGTTTGACCGCCTGGAATCGCGCTACAATTTCTAAGACTACAATTGCCATTTCGATCACCAATCTTCAGAAAAATTGTTGTCATGAAACAGCCCAGTAACTAAAGTAATTAAAGACCTGTGTCATAATATTTATCGTTTTCCTACAGGTTTAGTAGAATATAGAGTTTTATAGGTTAATTCTTGATGTTTTTCAAGTCTTTAGATTAAAAATATCCTTATTAGTTTTCCTGTGTAAGTATTCAAATACAATTCAAGCCAGTTTCAAATTGATTTGAATATCACCTAAAAAAAAGAGATATTAAAAGACTATAGTTACGCAGGTGCTACCCATTATTGAAAGTCAAGAGAAAACGCTGTAAGGTTAACAAAAATAAACAAAAAGAATAAGATTGACTTTAGAAAATCTTAGAAGAACGGTAAAATAAAGCAAAGGAAGAGTAGAAGCGATTTCCCATATGTTTGTGCTAAGGAAGATAGAAAACTTAAAAAAAAAATGAGAAAGATGGTAAAAATAGAAAAACAATAAAATAGAACCAGCATTAAAATAATTAGAAGGATATATTTTTCTAATTGCTACCCAAACTAACCAAACTATGGCAATTGCGCATCACTTAAAGTGAACGAACCAGGCAACAGCACGAGGAAAATATCTTTAAATTGAAGAACTTCACGCTTCAGTCAAAAATGTTTTAAGGAAATAAACAGTTTTAAATCAAAATAATGCGTTACTAAAAACATAAGCCCAAAGGTTTCAAAAGAAGAATACCAAATATTTGAAAATATAAAACTTATGTGCTCTCTGCAAATAACTAAAATATTTTAACACATTAATTTAGCACACACATCAGTTGAATTCCTTATCTTTTTTAATGAATTTTCCTATTTTTGTTTAAATGATTTTAATAAATTTAATTAAAAATTTGCTTTTATTTCAATTGAACATAAAGAACTTTTTTAAGATCTTAACTACATTTCTATATTTTAAAAATACTTGCCTATAACTTCGATGTTTAAAGGTTACATCGAAATCACCTATAAAATTGGTAGAAACTGCTGATTAACGTTTGAAAAATGTCCAGATTCTCTAATCCGATCTATTTCCTCAGCTTCAAATCGCTTTAAATGAGATTCGGGCAAATAAATGTACTTACTTATCACAATTTATACGCATGAACATATCGATAAGTAAAAATTTACCTCGCAAGCTGCCATAAAATCCACTAGCAAACTGGCTCTAATCATTACATAATTTCCACTTTTTCCGATGATGACCTATTTTTCCAGGTTCAAACTGCTTTCAATGAGATTTCAGGCAACTAAATGTATAAATCTGCATATTTTAACCCAAACGTAATGCCAAAATATGGGAAAATGAATTCCTTCAACTCCCATAATGCATCAAAAGCAAAGCTATTTATACCGACTCCTAAAATTGCCGAAATACAAGAAATATTTTCGATTTTCTGAAAGATTCAATTTAACCCTGATTTTCTCGTATTTACCGATTTTGTATGGGATATTGTTATAAAACCGTTTTATGGCAGAGATCACTATGTTTACGAATTTGAAATTGATTTCTTGAAAATAGCTATGCGTTGGCTGGCACATACACTTAAATTACATTTTTCAAACTGAAAATCAAAAAAATCACCAATTCGGCATTTTCAAACGGATCGATGTGATTTTTTGATATATTCTGCTCATATTCTTTAATGCACGGAAGCTTTGTTTATACAGATTATTCGGGTTTCCAGTTATGAAATATTAGGTGGTGACGTATAATGTTAAAACTCGAAATGGCGAAAATTGTAATTCAATTAGCTAACCCTGTAGCGTCTTTTAATACAACTAGTAGAGTAAATACTAATAAAAATGCTACTGGGATTGCCGATTATTGACACCAAGTGTTACTTAACGGATCTTGCACATAGCGATGACAATTGTTAAGAAAAGTTATTGGTGAACTGTACTTAATATAGAATTTCATGACGAAATTCAAATATCATTTAAATGTTTTTAAGAACTCTTGCATTTGAGCACAACTAACCAGTAACTGTTTTTTTCATAAATTTTTATCCATAATTGCATCTTAGATCTAGGAACAGGGTTGTCAAACTAAAGAAGTCGCTTATTTGATATAAGTCTATATACCTTATCTTAGGTACACACAGGTCATACTTAAACATTTTAGAAATATTCAACCAATAACTTTGTTATTTACGTTACAGCAGTAATTTTATATCAAATAATCACCATCTTATACAAATTAAATAAACATTTTCTTTTAAAATATTTTGGTACATCATAAGGTAAGAAGACTTGAAATAAAATCTGGCGAATGTTTTCTTTTATAAAGCCAAATTCTCAATTTAAAACTTAAACAATATTTAAATAAATATTTTTATTTCTTGGATGCATCAATACCAAATTAAATTAATCATTAAACCATATGCTGAGTGCACAGTTAGGGAACCAAGTAGTAATGAAAATGGGGTATTCTGTGCAAAATTGATTAAAAATCAGTGCAGAACGCTGATTATGGCTGAAGCCGAAATGTTTGGGTTAGTTGGGTTGATTATTAAAACATTTTGCACAGAATACAACTTTTTATTGTTTCTTCATTAAATTAAGGCGCTTCTATATGTAGTACTTAGATATCTAATTGTAAAAAAACTACTCAAGTGCTTTTTAAATTTTAATAATACTAGGGAAAACGCTTTTCTGAAAATGTTACAATAGACAGTAAACTAAAAATTAAACCAAAGTATTCCTGCTTTTTTCAAAAGACATGTTGATGATTGCGTCACTACAGTACCTGAAGATGCAATAAATACCATTCTTTAGAACAGTATTTATTTCATCTTCAAGTACTGCAGCGTTTACGCCGTGTGACCATAAATTTAAATTAAGTGACATTATATGAGTAAAGGATAACAACGTATATAAAGCTAAGAAAAGCAGTTCTTTTCTTTCTGGATTATCTGGTCCCATCGTTAAGCACAGTGAGTTGTCGTTTACGAGAATTATTGGTAAATTGGTACCTGCTGACCTGACTTAACAGTTTTTGTTTTCATACGTATCCGCCTCTAGTTACTCAATTAAAATTAAATTTATCTAGTTACTACTACATTTGAATTTCTTTAAGTTGTGTTTTTGAAGCCGTAGTTTGTAGCGCCTCTTATGGCTTTAAACTTTTAGACATCCTGGTATTTAAATCATTATTTTCTCTATGTGGATGGGAAGGTCTAGCTATCTTCAAAACATTTATTTCTTTGCATTTTCATTTGAGTTTGACAATTGACTAAAAAAAAATTGTGCCTGTCTCAATTAGTTGATCCACTACCGTGGAACACTTTGAAGCTGAAAGCCTTATTATATGCAGAGCAAGTTCGTTATTCAACGAAATCGGGTTGTAGAAAGGAGATCAAATGGGAAAAATATCATTTATCTAATTCGAGACAGTCGTTTTTAACATAAAACTACGAAGCTTAAGAATATTTTTCATAGCAACATTTTTTTCAAAATATTTTTTTTTTAGGAAATGAATGCTAAATTTTAATTCTAAATAGTACGAAAAGTTCCAATATAATACAATACAGGGTATTCGAGAAAAGCACGACCATATTTCAGGGTCTTCATAAAATATGAAAAAAAAATCTATGAATAAGGATTCAGAAATTTATAGCTTTCAAGATACAGGGTGTTAACGGTCAATCCCCAAAGCCAATTTATTTTTAATTTCTTGGGAACCGTTAAACATATTGAATTGAATTTAAACGCAATTTTAGAATAGCATCTTACACTATTTAGCGTAGTTAAAATCCTGCATTCGTTTCCATTGGCGTACCTACAGCGTCTTTTTATCCGCAATTTTTTTGTAACACTCTGTGTATGATTTTTGCACATAACTATTAAGAGAGCTTTTAAAAACAAGCCAAAAAGTGTTCTTAGAAGGCACCACGCCATTTAGCGTAAGTTATGTAAAAGGCTTTTCCAATTGCCATACCACTGCTTGGCAGATATTTGTGTTTAATAGGGCCTTTAACAATATTACCCTATATAATAAGTAATTCTTATAGAAGCAAAAGCTCTTAAAATAATTATTATAAAATTACGATTTTTATCAACTTTTGCATCACATGGCCCTTGAAAATAAAAAAAAAATAACAAATCAGCGTGGCTGGATTTAAACGACTAACAAAAGCTCTAAGCCTATACTCGACGCGCCGAACAGATTCACTAATCACGGAAACAATAATTCAATAACTCGTCTTATATTATGATTCTAAACATAGGGATTTGATAAGACATTCTATTTGTATTTGTTGTATTATGGACAAGAAAAAAATAAAACAATGATTCGATTCAATCATAAAATGAGACGAATTATTTCCGCGATTAGTGAATCTGTTCGGCGCGTCGAGTATAGTAAAACATCATTCTTATTAACTAAAGCGCGAAATTACTTATATTACATTGTTTACTCTACTTGTAGTAGATGGAGGATTATTACCGTAAACACATAGAGAAAAATCATTAAATACTTTAATATTGTCTTCTTGCATCATTTCAGTTGCCTCTCTATGACACTGAAATATCTCATACACGAGAGCTACGAAATCCAATGTAGCTTTTTCAACATCTGTTTTAATTATTCCTGGGATTGATAAAGTAATTTTTGCTAATTCAGCAACAACATTCTTTATACATTCAAACGGAAATAGTATTCCTTTACAATCGTCCAACTTCTCTTCGTGCGTTCCGAAATCGGTATTTATTGCCCTCAAATCGGCAAGAATAAGTAAGATGTTATTGCCGGTGGTTCCAATCGACGAATCAATGCAGGTCATGGACGTATTTACAGCCTTCTTTTCAACATTTCCTGCCTCTGCTTCTATAGTTTCGAGGCAGTTGAGGACGTCGATGTTTGTATCATTGGAACGATTTTTTACTTCTTCTATTAACCTATTTAATAATTCGCCTTCCCTCTGAATTTGTTTTTCTGCAAGGATGACTGCTTCTTCTCTAAGAACATCGATTTTTGCAAGTAATTTTTTTAGGGTGAGCTCAGATTCTTCAAAAGCATGATCAATCAGTTTGTTGAAGTATTCGAGCACTTCTTTCGCTAATTCAATTATACCATCTAATGGACTGTCAAGATTTGGGCGTACGGTGGCGAAAACCTAAAAAATGAACCAAAGGATTAGCATAGTTTTTTTTAATCAGATAATAATTATTAGCAAATATATCTATTCTAATTCATTATATTGTCAAAGAGGATTTTGCCTTGAAGCAATTTGATGTTTCCACCACGTGTCAAAGAGGATTTTGGGCGCTTTCCATTACGTGTCGCTGAGTATATTTGTTTGCAGCGTTCCTCTTGATAACCATGTTCAATTATAATTTACAAGAATAGCGTAAAACGCATGACCATTCGTTGAGGACTGACGGGACTCAACCTATTTGGTTCTCTTGAAACAACTTGAGGTTCCCTCGAAAGTATCTTTAGTTTATGTTAGTTTTTTAAGAGAGTTAATTCGTTTAATATATATCGGTATGCTTAATTTAGTTTCACTTTAATTTAGGTTTACTTTTTACTTTTTCATTGACGTAACTTTAGGGAGGTTTGAACCTGTTACCAGAAAGCGTTTGCCCTTGGGGTACTACTAACCGGATGACCAGGTGTGGAGGGTTTGAGTTTGAACTTGTTACCAGAGAGCGTTTGCCCTTGAGGTACTACTAACCAGATGACCAAGTTGTCGTTTGCACGTACTCGATTTGCACGTTCTTTTATACTAAAATTTTTGGATAGTTTACTGATTGTTTTTAAAACATGTTTAGATAATAATTACAATATTTTATATTTGAAGATCAAGTATCAAGTTCAAACTTTAGACTGAGTGTTCTTTTTTAGTGAATACGATTTCTAGTTTGCACATGCCCCCCTCCGTCTTGCATTGGTCCCCAATGCAAAAACATCTTTTTATAGATTGGTAGCAGGTACTTTTTTTTTTCATATTTATCGTCAGTTTAGGACGTCTCCAAAAAAGTCGGTAATTATGCTTTAAAAAATTAATAGTTGTTACTAAATCCTTTACGGTTAAAAAGCTCAAAAAGAAAAGAATCTCCCTAATAAATAAAAATTTGTTAGCGACCGCCAATAAATAATGGAAAAAAACTCTGTTATCGTATAGACGATCAAAAACTCACTTTTGATGAGTATGTATAAAAGAGGGGAACCTCCTTAAATATTAACGAGTGGTCCTCAATATTCGAATAGTCATATCGTTCCGTACATACTTAAATTTTAGTTATATTTGAGCACTTTAAACTTTCTGGCCTATAGCTTAGTTCGGTACTGGATTCCAGCCAATGGTTATCCATGGATGAAGATCCCTACTCAATTCAAGATCCTTGTCGTGGATCCCCATTTGGCTGCTATTTGTATCAGGACTCCATCTGACTGCGTTGTAGGCTGACATTGAATAGTGCTCCATGTAAATGTAACAAATATAAACAAAATATGAGTACTAAATATTGACATTTTCTTCTTATCCTAATGTTATATTAATATAAGTATACGTATATATTAATGTTTCCTCTTAAAAAAAATTCTCTGCAATATTTGTCATTTTATTTTTTATCACTCGGTAATTTTGATTGAAGATTATAATTATCATTGAATCATACAGTATATACTAAATAATTATATGGTTATTTCACGGCTGTGTTGAAAATTTGAAAGCATTATTTTATATTTTAGTAATATAACCGTATTTTCATATTATTGTTAACCGGAAAATCGGCAATTGTGCTTTAACAAAATAGTAATTGTTATTGAAATATTCAATCATTCTAAGCCATGCTTAAAAATACGTTTAACATTAATTTCGTCGATATACTTTAACCGTTTAACATGTGTGATCGTCATATTGTTGCATCAGGACGTTGCAATTCCTCGAAATTTGAAGTTCTCCGGCGGTATCGTCATTGTTGGTGGAATTTGTTTCTGTTGAACATAATAATAAAACTTTCTACTTTGAAAAAGATTGCTGACTGTTTGTGATTATATAACATTGATGTCTTGATCTCATTGATAGTAAACATTGCCGGGATTGTTTGAAATAACCTCGGATAAAAATTATGTGCGTTATTTACACCTTTTGACTGACGTCAATTATATTGCCTTAACCGATGGTTTGAATTGGATATTAGTATTTTTAATTAATATTATCCCTCCCAGAGTATGCGCATTTTTTAAGAAGGATTAATGATTGATTTTCGATGTAAATTACCTCACACAAGTTACAAGTTTTTCGCTTAGTATTTATAACATGATAGATACACTTTTAATACTTATGTTTTTAAAATTAGGTGATTTTTACGAGATTGATGCTGATGACTGCCGGGTTGTGTGTATTTAGAATGCTATGTACTCTACGACTGGAACATTCCTCTTTCTATTTATGATTGTTTATGTTGGCTTATTATTATATATATTTACTTAATCTAATTTTTCTTCTATCCATGCATATGCCATTTTATTCCGTTATTTCTATGTTTCTATGTTTTAGGACGCCTTATTTTATTTCCTTATTTTATCTATGTTTTATTATTTTATGTCTTAATTTTTTTGTATGTGGGGTGACATAGTACATTTTTATCGATAATTCCTTATTTATGTTCACTTATTTTTAATCATTTAATCTATCTTTACGTATTTTGTCTACTTATTTTAACTATCTCTATGTATGATCTATGTTTTGTGTTGGCCGACACTTTTGTGATGTATTCTCTTTAATATCACCTTCTATCTTTAACTTTTAACTTATTTCCCTTTATTTCTATTACTATATTCTCGTATACTGACGTCTTTTCCTTAAAACTTTATATATACATTTATACATATTATGTATCCCTATGTGGATTCTAATTTCATCTCCTAGGTGGTCATGTTCCGTAACTTTAGGGAGGTTTGAACCTGTTACCAGAAAGCGTTTGCCCTTGAGGTACTACTAACCAGATGACCAAGTTGTCGTTTACTCGATTTGCACGTTCTTTTATACTAAAATTTGTTGAAAGTTTACTGATTGTTTTTAAAACATGTTTACTGGCAGGAACGTCAAACTGGTGAGAGGAGTTTGATTACGGGGTGTGACGCCCCCGCCATTACGAGTTGCCATGGGATATGGCCCATCAAATCCCATCGTCCTCCCCCAGGCTGGAGAAAACCAAAGTACAAAGTCTGGAGCTGATCACTGGGCAGTGATCCAACAAACCCCATTTTTACCCCTGTCAGACTAGGGACCGC
>JAEQML010073765.1:0-14775 GCA_016904865.1 Pissodes strobi | reverse complement strand
AAACTCTGTTTTAGTGCATGTTGCCGAAGGTTCCAAACCCCAACGTAATTTATCCATATAACGAACATTTTCTTAATGATTTTCTAAATCATATTAACACCATAGAACCCACAATCAAATTCACTATAGAAAAAGAAATTAATGAACAACTTTCATTTCTTGACATTCTTATTAAAAAAGACTTGAATAGTATCGAAACAAAAATATACAGAAAACCAACACATACAAACGGATATTTAAATTTTAATTCAAATCACCCAATAATGGTAAAAAAGGGGGTCGTAAAAAGTCTATATGATCGAATGAAAATAATTTGTAATAATCAAAATTTCAACACAGAAAAAGAATTTTTGAGCAATGTTTTGATTAATAATAACTATCCTATTGATTTCATTCAAAAATGCTTTACAGAATTTGAACAACCAAATATCAGACAAAATCAAAATAGACCTATTACGAACCTCTTTATCCTTATATTCCTGGTTTATCAGACAAAATAAAACGAATAGTTAATAAATTTAACATTCGTACAATTTTCAAAACAGAAAACACCCTTAGATCTAAACTAACAAAAACAAAGCCACTTAATAAAAATGAAACTACTAAAAATGTTATCTATAAAATACCATGTGAATGTAATAAATAAAATGTAAAATTAAAGAAAGTGCTTTAATTTTATTAAATAAAGATGAATGAGTTGCTTCAACTTCTGTAAGTTTCAATAGTACATGGTTACCTTTGCTAAAAACTAAAGTTGATAAGGGACAATTAAAAATTAACTAATCCTTTCAACAAAAATCATTAAATTCTTCCAAAGCGAATAACACCAAATTATAGATATATAAAACTTCAAAAAAAAATTAATTTACCAAATAACACCTCATTATCAAACTAAATACCAGTTAACCAGTAATTAAATATGGCATTATAATTGTCATCTTGTCAAAGTCAGTTGAAAGCCTGATAATCTGCAAGAGCTTTTTACTGTTTTATTGTATTTGCTAACCATTTTCATTTTTAGTTTTTTGCTTTTCTTGAAAACGATATCCGACTAGATATCGAATCGAAGAAATTAGGTACACATTTCATTAGGGTCACTAAACTTGCACTTGTGCAGTTTACATCCTTGAGACTGGGCCGAAGTGGCTCTATAACAATTCAAACCAAATTTAATCATTTGTGGAGCCAAAGGCAATCAATTCCAGGGTAAGAATGAATCCTCCACAACAATATAGAACATATTTACATCAGAGTTTAAAGTCTGAATTCATTTTTTTCTCTGAATTTGGACTTACGAGTCTGAATTCAGACGTTAAGCTCTGAATTCGGAGAAAAATGTCTGAATTTAGACTTTAAACTCTGAATTCGGAGAAAAAAGTCTGAATTCAGGCTTTAAACACAGAGTTTAAATGAATAGATAAATATTGCATTGGGGCTTTTCATACGTACCCTGGTAAATTGTGCTTATTGCCCATTATGGCTGGTGTAATCAACTCACACTGTCAATGTAAAGAGCACAATATCCTAATGCAAAATTTATGTTTTATTCTAAATTCGGAGTTTAAAGTCTGTCTCCGAATTCAGAGTTTGAAGTCTGAATTAAGATTTTTTCTCCGAATTCAGAGTTTAAAGTCTGAATTCAGACTTTTTGCTGTGAATTCAGAGATTAAAGTCTGAATTCATTTTTTTTTTCTCTGAATTCGGAGTTACGAGTCTGAATTCGGACATTAAACACTGAATTCTCAGTTTAAAGTCTGCAATAAAAAAAACTCTCGTGGCCCTTCTACGCCTTCGAACATTTCAACTCATTCTCATTCACTCGAAAAAAAAATAGATTGTTGGACAACAGTAGAAAAATAGGTTGTAATTAGAAGCAACCTTCGTAAAAAATGTTCCAGCCTGGATTGCCTGATTAGCGACCAATAGGAGCCACTCCGTCTATGATAAGGATGACCAACTAATTTT
This sequence comes from Pissodes strobi, assembly GCA_016904865.1. Lineage (NCBI taxonomy): Eukaryota > Metazoa > Arthropoda > Insecta > Coleoptera > Curculionidae > Pissodes > Pissodes strobi. The sequence continues at coordinate 12,810 of JAEQML010073765.1, read as the reverse complement.
CCATTATGTTTCTAATATAAATTGTGGAAAGAATGAATATTTGGCTGCAGCAGGACGGGGCTCCAGCTCATAATGCCCAAATTGTCAAGGATTATTTAGACAGGCAATATCCCAATAGATGGCTTGGTACCAACGGACCCATAAAATGGCCGGGCAAGGTCACCAGACATAACACCGTTGTACTTTTTTCTTTGGGGCCACCCAAAAGATATTGCCTACGAAACGCCAGTTGAAGATATGGCCGACTTGATAAACAAAATTATCGCAGCATGTACTGCTATTACACGAAGAACACTTTTAAAAGTTACTCATGTCAAACTTTTAGAAAAGTTTGACAGTTGTGTTCGAGCAGAAGGATGTATTTTTGAACAAAATTGAAAGAATTACCATGAACAATATGATTATTTATTGCATTTTATTTACTGCTGATTCTTTTTTGAAAATAAAAAAATTAAACGAAAGTCTTGTATTACTTAGAAACGAGTAGACTAATCGAGTTGGAGCAAATGACAAAAAAGACTTAGAATTTAACGCACTTTTAAATGTACCTACTTTCAAGGCTCCTGCGGTAGATTTATATTTTCGAAGCGTCACGACGGCCAGGACTTTGAAGGCGTTGAATTTCTGTTACCTTTAAAAAACTCTAATTAGTCATACCTAACAACAACTTTTATAGCTTCATTCATTTTAGAGATATCGGCCCTCGAAGTTTTAAGTGAAAAACCCTGTAGTGTGTTTTGTTGGTTGGTCAACCTATCTGTCCCATTGTGGAGCATAAATAGTAAATAATCTTTTATGAGCTTTAACTTCGAAAATGAGCGCTCGCAGGTGGCATTTGAAACTTGAAACACATATTGTAATAAATAATATGAAACTTAAAAATAGTGTGGGTAGTAACTCGCAAAAACTGTATTTAACAATAAATTTTGATTAGTCTAAACATGGCCGCTAGTTGTAAACTTCTTGGCTTCTCAAAAACTATATATCGATATTTTCTTGCGAATCTTTGAATTTGTCATATATTTCTACAGTGCTGGCGCGAGACTACAAAGCGCAGCTTCTGATTTGTTTGTCAAACTATCAGGCTAGATGATACTGTAAGTGCGGAGTATTGTTTCTATTGCTTCAAATATCTTATCAGTTTCGACATAAAAGTGATCCAAGCATTCCAACATACTACGTTTAAGTTATTGGTCAATTGTCAAACCCGCATCTTGCATATTTATGTGTTCCTTGTTATTCTTTTTGAAACAGAAATATCCATATTTACGCACGATTCTTTGGCATATATAATTGACTTTTTTACATGTTCATTTCTATCTTCCAGTAAAAAAAGCTTTAAGGGCTTTAATCTTTATAACACATTTGCCGAATGTCATACCAGCAATTTGCAAATACGTTTGAGTTTGATTGATTTCTTCTAAAATTATACTCCACAATGATAAGTAACACAAAACGAAAAGTAGCAAATTGCTGGCCTATTAATATATGAGCACTGGGCAGATCGTCTTGTATCTAAATTTTCTTTTAGATCTGTTAATAACTGAATGGCGTCTACCACCGCCGGATAGTTACTCTTTACTGCTTTTACCTCATCATGTTAGGCACTCCAACGACTCTCAGTAAGTCTTTTAATGGAAACTCCGACTCTCACCATCATTGAAGCCGAAAACAAATTATAAACATTTTTCAGAGTTCCAAAAAAAGTCATAACGTACTCCGCAAAGAATCAAAGAATGATTTCAACATGCCACAAATAAAGCCTTTGAATTGAATTTTTTAATCATCTTTTGAACCCCTGAGTCAATTCCAGCCATACTAGAGGCATTATCACACGTTTGTCTGGAGGTAGTTCGAGGAACTGATATCTCAACATTATATTTTTCGCATATTTTTACTGCCTGGCTAAACATTTGCTTAAATTCATTTTCAGTATTTTCTCGAATGTTACGTAAAGTATTTACGACACTTTTTGCAACAGCGCTACCTAAACCGAAAGAACAACCGTATGTTCTTCTCGGACCCAAGTCAGTATTTATTGATTGCAAACTTTTGCATAGTGGCAAACTAATGTAAAAGATTTTTTATCCGATCGGACGAAAAACGACACCTTTCCGATGTGTTTTCTCACCGCAAAAGTCATGATTCCAGTATATTGTATTCTTTGCTTGGCAACATGCAATAACTGTACAAGAATAGAAAATAACAGTCCGGGAATATAACATTCCCGTCCTAGGCCGGGAATGTAACATTTCTGTCATATTCAAACGCCTTGTTTGTCAGATCTGACGTCTATCAAAAGTAACATTTAGCTGTAGTTTCCGTAGCTACTTAATAAACTTCAAGCTCGCTCGATTAAAAAATTGATATTATATTGAGTTTAAATTTAAACCACGTTTTTATTTACAGTAATATTTGGCTCTATTTTTATAAGTACGTATTCTAATTAATTTCGATCGGATAAAAAATAGTATGTGCAACTCGTAGGAAAAGCACATTCCTAGACTCCTGTGTTGCTGGCCTCGGCTGCGCCTCGTCCAGCAACTACCACAGTCGTCCAGGAATGTTTTGCTTTTCCTCCTAGTTACACAATATACTATTAGCAAGTATTTTGTAGTGTTATCTGAAGTTCAAGAATAAGCATATCTTTTTCAATGTGGTCTTTTGTTTTCCATTTTTTCTTCACTTTTTGTTTGAAAATTTCTGAGCCCCCCCATGGGCACGCCATTGTTGAATTGAGAAGCATAAAGCAGTACCGCAGAGAGCAAAAAAATATATCTTGATGAGACGTGGATCAATGAAGGTTATATAGTACAAAAAATTTGGCAAGACAAAAATATAATCAGTACCAGCCAAGCTTTCATGGAAGGCTTTTCAACGGGTATTGAAGCAAAAACATTTAACCTAAAGAGACCCGACAACTCATTCATAAAAATCCGAAATCTTGCAAAAATATCAACAAGACGATTGTCCCGCCTCCTTATATTTTTATGTATGGTGTACAAACTTTTGTCAAACTTCGTCCCCACTACTAAATGTAGTATTGCCCGCCCCCGCCTGAACGAAAGCAAGGACAGTTCATAGACGTAGACTTTGAAAATGTGAGTCCATCATAATAATAATTTCAATTAAGTAAATATGTTTAATTTGAAATGATAGTATTTATTCGAGTGCATTATTTAAAATATATTGTCAACTAACAGAAAATCATACAGTGGAAAGTTTGAACTTAACCTTGAATCGCAATTATAAATTGTTGTTAATTAAAATATAAACTGTTATGATTAACCTTGTTGACAATTCAAAACAATACTCGAATTAGAGGTCAAAGTTTGGTATAAAAAGCGGGGCAGCAGCCCATATCGGCAGACTTTGATCTCCAGTGCGAACTACCGAAAGGGAAAAGCCCCTCTGGCAGATCAAAGCTCTCATTTTAAAAAAGACCTATCAGTGCGAACTACCGAAAGGGAAAAGCCCCTCTGATCAGGCACGTTTAAAAAAGACCTATCAGTGCGAACTACCGAAAGGGAAAAGCCCCTCTGATCAGGCACGCCTTAAAAGTGAATCAGTGAAAATTAATAACGCCATAAGGCAAAGTGATATTTAAATTAACTACATATAAAAAGTAAACTACGTAACTAAATATTCAGCCAGACCAAACAATCTATTCGCCCGTCAGTCTAATTGTAACAGCCCTTCAGGCTAGCTCTCCCTCTCTTTCGCTGTTGTTCGTGGTTAGCATTTTCGCGAGGAATATCCCAGGGGACTTACGAGATATGCATTCCCGAATATTTTGGTAATACTTACAACCTTCTATACTCAACCTGAAGTTAATAAACCAAGCCTTTTTTACACCGAGTGTTTCTATCCATCTCTCCCAACTACCTATATCTGAGCTCCGTCTTCTGAAAGAGCACAGCGCAACTACTGCAACGAAGTCAGGTCCATAGGCAACAAGCGGTAGGAGCGTATATGTGACACTATTTATGTTTTATTTATAGTGTGTGGGTTAGATTGAGTTAGATATGGGTTCTGAAGGTTAGTTAACACAAAATAGTTATTTTGCTGTGTCACGAAATTTTTCCGTGTCCTTGCAAAACCACTGCGATGAAACCAAAGAAGTATTCACTTCAAAAATGTTTTAATAGAGGTTGGTAAATGACTGCAAATATATCAGATTATCCATTAATATCACATACATAGGTAAGTATTATAAAATATTAATTAATCACATCACAAAATGGTGCCCACTGTACTACTCTGTTTCATTTACTTTTACTTACTTGTGGAAACTCAGGTTCGGATGATAACAGCTGGAGATTTTGCATACCTCACACCGCAAGACCATCATTACTTTGATATAAAGTTTATAAAAAATATTTATAGGAAATCACTCACGAAATACAAAAAAGCTACACGTCGCGTCGCGTCGCACAAATTCAGGCTTTAAAACGTCCATTTGAAACCAAACAAAACTGGGCGAAGAGTGCTATTTTGCAAGTTTTTTAATGAAAAACATTTATTTATTCATGTCGCGATCAAAAGTTGGACGGCTATCTTGTTACTTTTGACGTCTGTATTATTAGGAATCCCATTCAAAACGGTGTCGAAATATTTGCTAGTGAGCTTTGACATTGCACAATTTTGTTAATATCATAGCAACCAGTCATCAAAATAGTGTCGAAAAGAGCTTCTTTTCGACAGAACTTTGCGTATCGAAAAGACTTCTTTATGATACCAAAATAGAAATAGTATATTGGGCAACAAGTGCTGAAAATAAGACTTTTCACACGAATGAGACAGTTTGGTGACACGAGCCGGAAGCGAGTGTCATAAAGTCTCATGAGTGTAAAAAGTCTTTTCAGCACGTGTAGCACACTATACTTTTTCTACGACTGCTACATACAGGGTGCCCCACTGGGAGTGTGGTAGAAAATTACATGTTATATGGGAAACATTTTTATTATTGATTTATCAGAAAATTTTATTCCTAATGAAAGAAGCTACGTGAGTAGAGATTCTCGCTAAACTATAACTAGGGGCACAGTCCTAAAATGGGGCCACCGGATTGGGGTCCCTATTTTCCAAATATTTTGAAAAAGGGGCTCCGAGGGCGAAGCCCTAAAATGGGGCCCCAGGGGGGGGGCGAAACCCTAGAATGGGGCCTATGGTTCGGGAGTCCCATTTTTTACAGATTTAGCAATGGAGCCCCCGGGGGCGAAGCCCTAAAATGGGGCCTCAAGTCTTAAAAGGGGACCTCTGGTATAAGGGTTCCATTTTCTACAGTTTTGCAAAAATGGCACCCGGGGGGTGAAGCCCTATAATTGGGCCCCCTTTTTTAGAGATCTGGTAATGGGACCTTTGAGGGCGAAGCTCTAAAATGGAGACGAAGCCGTTTAATTCAAATACCCGAATAAGCGTGTGAATGTGAAAAGTATACTTTGCACACGCCGTGTGCAAAGTATACTTTTCACACGATGTTTGAAATGTCCAGTTTTCAAGAGCAGTTGTTAGTGCGTTTTTGTCTATTTTCAGGGCAGTCGTAGAAAAAAGTATATTCAACTTACATTTGCAATGAATGGTCATTGCATAATATACTATTCAGCAGCTAATAATGAAATAAAATTTCCGAAAACTAATTTCCTGAATAATTTCAAATTTGAACACGAAATTTATGAGATACCAAAAATACGCAATTTTATACCGATTTAAACGTTTTTGTGACACATACGGTTTTTCTGCTCTCAATGGTTAAACGAAAAATTAAATCATACCACTGCTAGCCTAAAAATAAATTGCTTATCATTATTTTTGAGACAAATAAAATGGAACTGAAGTATACAAATTTTATTTAAAAACATACAAATTTGACAAATATCTGGTTAATGACATGTTCAAAAAGTAGCTTAATAACTATTTTCTTCTATTAAATACCTATTAAAACATATTTACAGCAGTGCCTTCACTGGTTTTGAAACGTTACAAAGTTAGTATACTTATCGAATGGGGAAGAGCCGTCGGTCGTCGACCTCCAATGCTCTCAATCTATTGGTGCAGTTACTTTACTACGTGCATACTATAAATATTTTGGGGGTAAAACAAGGCGGAACCAAGGGAAGCGGCATTGTCAGATTGACATGTAAGAACTTCAGAACCGGTTTTTGATGAATCAAAAATGGGGAAAATAAGTATTTAGTGTTATAATTTAATATGAAAAAAGTATGTACAGTAACTCGTAAACTTAAAATTTGGCAACGCTACATCTATCGACCATAGAATGTGCCTAAATGTTGGGGGAAAACAAAGAACCATTTGTCCCGTCTCTTCAGGTTAAATGTCTTTGTATTGAAGTGCCTTCGGAAAAAGGGAAGAGTGTCACAGGCAGACTTGCCGTGCACTACAGTATCCGATGCGTTAAAAAGATTTAGAGAAACTGGTTCTTACTAAAAAAAATCCTTGCCAGGGAAGACGAAGAGCCATAAATGTAGTTGAAGATCGATTTCTTCGACTTCCAAGTTCTTCGAGAGCGAACTGTTCCTGCTACAGCTTTGGCTAATAGATTAGCAGCTGTTCATGATATCTTAGTTTCACCTGATACCGTACGCAGAAGGTTAACAGAACAAAATTTGCTCGAGGACCTATTGGATGCAGTTCATCGAAAGCAACGCTTGGAATTTTCTCGAACACATGCATATTGGGATATGTGTGGATTGGCAAAACGTTCTCTTTACAGATGACTCTCGGTTAACCAGATATTCACCTAATGGCCGCCAAAAAAGAGTGGAGAAGGCCTGGAGAATGCTATGCTCAGCCCCGTCTCCAGGCTTTAGGCCGCCCGAGGCGAGCAGGATTTAGCCGCCCCTTACAACAGACCAATTAAGGAGTCAATAATGACCTATCCGGCGAATAGGCACCCGCGCGGTTTTTTAACCGATAGGTTCCGATATAAGGAGATGACCTGCAGGATCTATGTTTTCATGGTAGATGTACCACGGGGGGTATCTGGAATTAAATCGGAGATGCCTGGGCTGGATTTTAAGAGGGGATTTTGGGGGGCTATATGAAAATCGCGTGGTTTTTCGTGATTTCAGGCTAAACGGGAGCTCGGAGCAAAATATTGCCGCTACCAAATTCCGTAACGCGGAGTCGGGGTTGGCTGGTTAGTGGGTACCCCCCACGCCCCCCGTTTCCTGAATTTTTCTCGAGAAGTGGGGGAAATTGCGAAACACGTTTTTTAACGGGTAGGTTCCGGTAGAAAAAAGAAGAAGATCGGCAAACGGAAAAAACCGTGTTTTATATCGACCTAACCTTCATTTTGTCCCATAGAAACCGGAACCTACCTGGAACCTATCGGTTTTTTTTTTCGAACGACTTGAAATTCGGCATGTAGGTAGAGGACCTCAAGGCCGACAAAAAAGGTTCTTTACGAAAAAAAAACAATATTCTTAGTTTTCGAGAAATCAGTCATTTAAATTCGACGGCCTTTAGCCCGTATGGGAGTCGTCGAACTTAAAAAAAATATATTTTTTTTTCTTTTGTTGAAAAAAGGGGATTTTTTTTAATGAATTTTTTACAAATTTTTTTACTACCCTGTATATGCTTTTGAACATTGTATTTTTATATTAATAACATGTAAATGGACCCCTTTAATCGCTTCCATAATAAAAACGGATATTTTGTTATCAAAAAATTTTTCGGAAAAAATCACTGGTATAATCGAGATTTTCATTAAATCGGCTATAATTCGAACACGGTAAGAGTAAACTTTAAATGAGAAAAAGATGGGCCTCGTTGGGTACTATAATGTGCCGTATCTAGTTTGGTTGAGTTCGAAAGGTCGTATGAGTTTTCTGTCCTTACCGAAATATTACGAAAAAAGTTTTTAAAAATGTATGGTTTTAGCACCCTGTATATGATTTTGGAAATTTTATTTGTACTTTGGTGATATGTAAGTGGATCCTTCTAATCGTTTCGGTAATAAAAACGGGGAAAAAATTGAAAAATATTTTTCTAAAAAAATTAATTTTGAAGTGGGTATTTTAGAGAATAGTATAACAGGGGCGGAATTCAAATTTTTGGTCTAAAAAAATCGCACAAGTCTGCTACACCGAAATATTTCGAAATTATGGAATTTTTTGGGCAAATTTGTTTTTAACACCCTGCATGTGAATTAAAAAAATTATTTGTACGTGGGTGACATGTACGTAGATACCTCCGTTTCTCTAATGAAAGCGAAATAAAAAATTCAAAAATAATTTTCGAAAAAAATTAATTTTGATCTGGGTACTCTAGAGAGGGGTATTTAGGGGCGCGGAATTCGAATTTTTGATATAAAAAATCACACGAGTTTGTGGTACCGAAATATTTTGAAAATAGAGGATTTTTTTTGGAAAATTTGTGGTTTTAACACCCTGCATGTGATTTAAAATAAATTATTTGTACGTGGGTGACATGTACGTGGATCTCTCTAACCGTTTCTGTAATGAAAGCGAAAATTTCAAAAATAATTTTCGAAAAAAATTAATTTTGTCTTGGGTACCCTAAAGAAGGGTATTTGGTGGCGTGGAGTTCGAATTTTTTGAAAATAGGGGATTTTTTGGTTAGTTTGGGTTAAAAAAATTATTTGTACGTATGTGACTTGTACGTTCGACAAATAATTTTTGAAAAAAATTAATTTTGATGTGGGTACTCTAGAGAGGGGTATTTGAGGGCGCGAAGTTCGAATTTTTGGTCTAAAAAATCGCACGAGTACGTATATGTAACATGCGCTCGCTCCTCGCATGTGTTACATGCTGTTCAGTAATCGATCAAACAATCGGGTTGCGTTTCGGCCATTCCTGAATCGCATTAGGGCGATGTCGCCCGTTCATAAAGATGTGCTAAGTCGCGATTTTTCATTAGTAGTTGCGACTGTTAATGCAATTTTCATTCACTGCGAATTTAAACTGCTAATTCTAATTGCAAATAGACCGTTATGTTATATAGTGGGGTTTAATTTTTAAAAAGTTTAATAATTCTGGCAATTAATTAACTTGGAATTTGAAATTTGATTTTATAATGAAATTATTTAAAAAAAAGTAGAAAAAAATATTTGTTGTTGAAGTGAAAGCTTCGAGAATATATTTTCATTAAAAACTAAAAAATTTAGAAACTACCAAATTTTTACAGATTTAAATTAAAAAAAAATAATTCAAATACATTACTAAATATTTAATAAACACATGAAAGTAGCAAAAGTATAAACAATACCACAAGTATTCAAATTGAAAACCGTTTGCTTCAATACATGTTTGGGTTAATCGGTTAATTTTGTAAATTGCGCGTTGAATGGTTCTTGTTCGTATGATAGCTCTTCTTATTTCTCTCACTAAATTATAACGCAGTTCTTCGATATTTTCGGGCGAATTCGGATATAATCGATTTTGCAGATAACCCCAGAGATAGTAATCTAATGGGTTTAAGTCCGAGCTTCTTGCTGGCCAACGTACAACCCCTTGATTCCCAATCCATTTACTAGGAAATAAAATAAATTCGAATTCAAATTCAAAATTCAAATCCATATATTTCATAAGAGTTGTATTACAACTATTGAAATTTGTCAAATCTCTTAACTAACTAGAAAGAAGAAAATATACTAGGTAACAAAATATAATTATAAAAAATCCCTAAAAATACTCAGATACAAAAGTAACAACCTTAATACTAATTCAGATCTCGCGAAAAAAACTCAGACAGAGAGTAAAATGCATACTTTTTTAAAATTTTCTTTAATTTGACCTTAAAGGTAAGCAAGTTTAAGTCCTCCGTTTTTAAACTGCTCGGTAGGTGGTTATAAATTCTTACAGAAGTAATTGATTGATTGAGAATCTCTGTCACTCCTCTTCCATTATGGGGAGGAGCACCATCTTGTTGCCACCATAGATTTCTTAATACTTCTAATGGTTCGTTCGATAAGGCATTCATTATTTCTTGCTCTATCAAATCTATATATTTTTGAGATGTAAGCTGACCATCCAAGAAAAATGGGCCAATGATTTTGTTACGCCACATTTCCATATACACTAAACGATTCCCTTCCTTGAGGTCTCACTTCTTGATTTTGTCGCGGATTATTCACAGACCAATAATGTTCATTGTGTCGGTTAAAAAACGGACGTGGAAAAAGAGCACTCGTCCATCCAAATTATTTTATTCAAAAAATCATCATCTTCTTGTAATTTATTTTGCATCCAATGACAAAATTCTAGACGCCTTTTAGAATCACCAGGTCTTCTAACGTGAATTTTAAATGGCTTGAATCCATGCGATCTAAGAGTTCGCTAAATGCTCATGCCTGGTATTTCCAAATCATCTTCATTTGCCCTAAGAGATGGTCTAGGTGCATTTTCAACCTATAATATAGAAATTAGTAAATAATTAGTTACCTTAAGTTACAGTATCTAAAATATGCGATTCTTCTTCCTGATCTATTCGCCTGCCGTATATCTTTCTATTGGTTTTTCAAAACCTCCATGCTCCGCTACATTTTTGTCAAGTCTTGCAAAATAGGAAAAATGTGGCTGTTGCCTTTCAGGGTATTCCTGCAGGTATCGTTCACTTGAAATTTGGGCATTTCTAAGACAACTATCGTATATGCGGATCGCAGCGGATCATATCACGTTTTTCTAAACACGAGAAAGACATTTTTATTGATAACACAAATCGAGAATAATCTAGACTCAAATAAGAATCATCATCATGGCTAAGTATGATGGATAAGAAGGAGTATGACAGTATGCAAATGTTGCTACTCTAGAACAACACTAGGACAACTTAAAAAAGTAACGTCGACGTCGTATTGCAAATATTATGTTGTTTTGGATACATTCTGATATTAAGTTTGAATGCCAAATATTGCTCAACCGCACGTGACCATAATGAATAGGCCATATTTCAACGATGTTGGTATTCGCGTACAAGACTAACCCCCAAGAAGTCCAGACTTGAACCCCATAGGGTATATATGGGAGAACTTAAGCAGCTACGCAGGATTATGGTGGGGTGGGTTTGAAACTGTGGCTGTGTTGGAACCGGGCGGCGCGCCGCTGGTAAACAAGTGGGAGCAAATGCCCAAGATTTGCTGCTTAGATTCAATACATGCCACAGCGGATGAGAGTTGTTATTCAAGCTCGAGAAGGAAATACTCGATTTTAATACCATTTTTAAATACCAATTTTAGCCCCCCAGTACGTCCAGTATATACTCCTGGAGGCTCCGACTTGTACATGCACGGCTTATTTAAGGTTCGAACACCACCGGGCGGCTCGGCTGGACACACATTTAAATATTGTACATGCGGGGCTTTTTAAGGCTCAAACCCCCGGATGGGCGCCCGATTTTACATCGGGGAATCAAAATAGAACGTTCACCAAGCGCCATCCAAACTGGTGACGTAAAGGCCGATCGCGACACGTGCTAATTCGACCGAGAACGAAGAGGAAGTCTATTGTGGTTATAAATTGTATATTGTATAGTTTCCTTGGGAAATTGGAATGTTGTCATGACTGTCAACTTCAACGACACATTTTGTCGTTCCACGAAAAGCGTGGTTTGGGCATTGTCCTTTTAATTATGTTACCTTTTAAACTGTGACTTTTAACTTTTTAATTATGATTTGACAGTTGTTTGTTGGTGTTGTTTGTTTTACTCTTCGTCGATATGCTCTTCAGGTCCAATGACAAGTAACACTGATGATGGCTTAGGCCGAAAGCGCTCGGTTATGCTTTTTTTAGGAAGTCCTTTTGGATTAAATTTTGCGTGGAATACAAAGTGTTTGATTTAGTATGATTCATACATGCACTCAGCCACAACTCTTCACTTAAAAAATTAATTGTCCGCTTAATTCGACGGTCCAGTGTAGTAGTATTAGAAATTAGAAGTCATCAACACTCAACATGCAACTCTCATGTCAGTGCAGTGGTATACTTCCTTGCATTATTTGTTAAACAATATTATCCCATTTAAAATTTTAATGTTTTCGTCACTTTTGGTCAAACTGAAAATGCCATTCCAATGTGTTTCTTTTAAGATTTATGATATCTCATAAATAGAACGATGACTTTGTAAAATATTTCATAGGGGCTTAGAATTTTGCGTGACATAATGAAATATTCGCTTCCCTAAAGTTTAACCATTCCTATTCAGATTCATAATCATTAAATTGGCTTTATCGTATTCATCTTCAAGAAGCTATTTATTTTCGAAATATGCTTAATAATGACTGAATAGATCTAACGAGCCGTGCGCCAAATCGTTTTATTTCAGCTTTTCATTTAAACAGTATTATGTTTTGCAAGATAAGTTTTAGAAAAGGTCATGGAGAGCGCTTCAAGCGAATATGGTCGCTAAATAGTCAAATTTCAAGGACTGATATTTTTTTAAAATCGCTCAAAACCGATTTTTTTATATTCATTATTAACACTTTGATAACAATCACATTTCATCGGTTCATATAATAAATAAAAATTAAAAAGTTTTTTGTATTATTTCTGAAACATCTTTCTATAAGGTTAAATAATTGAATTGTCTCCATTCTTTCGGAAAGACGTTTCAATTCTATTCATTATCTCAGAATTATTAAGGATATAGTTGTCTAGGCTCTAGCACTCCGTCCCCCTGCTATTATTAAGCGGAACTTTGTATCAAAAATTCATTGATGAGACACTGCTCCTGTTTCTATTTATATATAGTGTGTATCATATACCGGGGATTCAATTTGTTTATGAAAATATTCAGGTTTTAATAATTTTTACCTTCTACTTAAGTGTTTGA
>JAEQML010073762.1:0-14775 GCA_016904865.1 Pissodes strobi | reverse complement strand
CTTATCGCATTAAATTATAATATTTCGGAATGATAAACTATTGATTAGCCTTATACAAAAAAATGCCATATGGTAAATAAGAACACGAAGTTTATAAACCAACACAATTTTGGCAACCAGCCATATTTAACAGATTCACCGTTAAAAAAATTTGCATAACATTTATTTACCTTCTGTTAAGATTTACTTAACAGGTCAAGAACCCAGTTTTATGGTGTTAAGCGCGGTTTTTGGTAATCATCTATTTAAGAATATGCAAATTTCGATTATATTTTAATCATTACAGTTTCAGAACTGTAAATGCAGTTTTAAATAAACCCTGATGTAATGTGACTAATATAGAGTGATGCTTTAGTTCAAAATTACAAAATAAATATTTAATATTATTAACAAAACATTAGTATAAACATAACCGAAAATGAAACATTTTAAAGCAATATGGTTTCAGTGACTCAACGCTAAAACCTTAATAATAATAATGGGAATCATTATATCTACTCTAGTATGTAATGCTAGTTCGATCCCGTTTTCTCATGCCAAAACACACAAACGATAAAAATCATTAACCACTGTTATAGATTTGACTTTAACTTTAACTATCTATTTTTTTTAAAGCAGCTTTATTTAAGAGATAACTTGATATGACTAATTTATCCATGTCAAATTCGATCATTCGCTATAATTGCAGTCCCTTTGGTCGGTATAAATAATATATGCAATGTTGCTAAGTGTACCGTTTTTCATAAACCGAAAACAACTTTTGTGTTTGTGTAGGGCATCCTATATATTCACACTCTTAAAAAAACTACTTATATTTGAGACTAAACATTTAGAGCTCTTTCACACGAGGATACTGTATGCGAGATACGCGTATCAGAGATACAGATTAAACATACATTCAAATGGACCTATTAACACAGCACGAGCGACGCATATACAGTATCGCGATACCGAATTTCTGCATCCCGGCAGCTTCAGCCGCCGGAGGCTGAATGCGTATGCCGCATACAAAATTACCATCACGGTATATGGACGTGTTCAGACATGGATACTTTTGCAACGGATAAGATTCATAGACACAGCATCTGTACAAATTCAATCGTCATAGGTATTATTTACTACGCGCTATGGTGATGAACCTATATGCACAGCATTACGACTATTTTAGTACTGATTGAAGAAACACGTGAATTCGATACAGCAGTCCAAGTTTTCAACCGTGATTCTGTATCTCGGATACGCGTATCTCGCATACAGTATCCTCGTGTGAAAGAGCTTTTAAAGATATATAAAGGGAAGAAATCAAACGTTTAAAATGGGCCTCATTTACTTCTTTACAGTAAGCTAAATGTCGTGGGAATGCATTGAAAGCATTTTGAAGACAGCCGATTTCCCCTATTCATCTGCATTTATATGCCACGTTTTGTAGGTGTCCTCACACAACAAATTATCAAAGGGGTCAAGTCGGGAGAGCAAACTGGCCACGTAATTCTACCCGTTTTACCTATCCATCTCACAAAAATTTATTTTGTGTGAAAATTCCTCCTTAATTCCTGCGTAATTTGGTCGTGCACCATTCTGTACTTAAAAAGATAATAACATATTTTGTTTATTTGGCAAAATTGCGACGATTGGGAAATAGTTCCACCAAAGATAAACCAACATTATTGCTCAAAACTTGTAAATACGATTCTCTATTTAAATTTTCTCCATGGAAAACGACCAATAATGTTGGCCCCTCGATCGGCCCAAACACTAATTTTTGTGGATATTGTGTGTGGTGTTCCTATATGCAGTGGAGATGTCTCTAACACAATATCGACAATTTTGGTGATTAACCGTTCCGTTTAGAGAAAAAATCGACTAATCTGGAAGCATTATCTGATTCGTCAAATTTTGATCTGCATTACAGATTTTATCATTATCACGCAGAACTCCTGGAAGAAATCTGAAAACATAAGTTTTTTAATTCTATACGCTTCGTATTTCCAAAAATAAATTTTCATTTTAAACGCCCTGTATCTCTTGACTACAAAGTCAAAATTACTAATGACCGGGAATCATATAAGTAAAATAGTTTGGATATACTCGTATAATCAAAATATCTCATAATTCATAATAATTAAATTGTAATAAGCACAACAATAAATAAATCAAAGATAATATATTCGCCGTCAACAATTAAAATTTGTCACATAACTGGCCATATCGAAATATTCATCATAGGATGGTTAAAACTATAATGAGTAAAATAAAATAAAATCTATGCAGTGACTGCTTAAGAAGTTATAAACAGAAGCTACGATAACAAGTCTAACTAACAGTAATTAAGAAAAACTCGACAAAGCTGAATTAGAATTAACGATTTTCATAAAAAGAAGATTGGAAATTAATAAACTACACCTTCAATGTCACCACCTCTGTATTTATATAATTATGTATGGCATAAGAAAGATTTAATATCAAATATCGATAGTTGCATCGAAGGCACATAATAATTCATGTCTCATTTAATTGCGCACTAGTTATCCCGTTGATTACTTGTCTTAAGCAATTAATTTTAAAATATAGCTCCTATCGCCATATTAAGGGCTAAATGTAATTTCAGGATTGTCAACCACTTATCGATAACTTTGTTATCAATTAGTTAGTTCAGGAATTTATAGTTGTTTTGTTAAAAATTGTGCAAGGATAATATACCATTTCTCCAACTCTACTTGCAATTATATAAACAGACGTATATAAAAATAATTCTCAATCCCAAAAGCTCTTCAAGTATTTTTCTTCAAGATGACATAGTCAATCCAACGCTATCAAGACGTGATGAGGGGGAAACAAAACGAATAAAATGAAAAAAATCAAGAATAATTTACTACCTTTAATGCGTCGAATAATAAAATCCTAATACAAATTTAGAGAAAGATACCGGTTACCTCTGAATCACAATTTATAATATACAGTTAAGATGACGAATACATAATCGTGCACGGAAGAACATTTGCATAATAAATTGATAACCGTATTTAAGAAAATAATAAATACTTAAAATCGGCTTTAAAGGTTGAATAGTAATTATCTCAACCATGTAAAATTTATAAATTATAAATCCGTCTTTAGTTCTTGGCGATAAATACCCACCATTATCCGTATATGATACTATTTTAGAGAGCAAAAATTAAGCCATTAAGAAAATAGTTTGGGTTAGGTTTTAAATTACTGATATTAAATAACCGGTCATAGCAACTCTTATTTATATTTCAAAATTAATTTATACTTCACATTTAGATATTTAGTTCTGAATTCGGAGCTTAAACCCCTAAGCCAGACTAGCATGTCAGAAGTCAGACGTTGAGTATAAAAAAATCGTCTTTTGCGTACGTACGTTTTCGCGATAACAGTAGGTACTAAATTAGCTTATAGTTCAGGAAAAGTTCTGCAAACCTCAATATGTTTAAATCTGAGTAAGGTTACTAGTTTTGATTGTAAGTTACCATAAAATTGTTATATTTTATACATTGTTGTATAAAAATAATTTTTAGCTCTAACAAAGGTCACTATACTGACCGAAAGCTTTGATACAAAATAAATTATACCTTTTAATAAATCCATTTGGCTGAATACCCGTTACTACATTTAGAACATACATGATCCTATGAATAAATTAAGTTTAGATAGTTCATAGAAAATCACATAAATAACTCAGATCACAGATGACATTTTAAAAATTACACAGATTAAAAATGGGATAATTAAAAAAATATATATTTTCAATGATGAACTACAAAACCTATTATTAAAAATAAAACCAACATGAATAAAAAGGACATCTTTTGGGCAACAAATGTTCCACATAGTTACCGTTGCCTTTTTAAACTCGTTTCATGAAATACTGCCTAACTTTAAAAAATGATATCTTGCAGTGTTGTCACACTCATCTAAATTGGTTGTTATTTCAAGCAAGGTCAGGTGTACGATTCAGTCGAATAACAAACCAACCCCATCTAACCGAAACTAACTAAAATTAAACCAAAATTAACCGAAACGAACCAAACATGCATGTTGATTTTTTTTATTTTATGTAGTTTTAATTTAACGGTTTAAGACAGGCCATGGAAGCGGGCCACTACGCCCTATCCATCCCTGAGGAAAACGTGCGATACACGGAAAAGTGTGCCAATGAAAAACGGCCATGTTAGGGCATACACAATTCAAGATTTTTCGCACAAATACTTATTTAAGAAAACTTGCACGACAACGAAACAAGATTAACTGTGCGTAATAACCAAATTTCCTGTTTTTCCGAAGTTGAATTGTTTTCTTAAATTAAGCATCATATATATTAATTAAAGGATATATCAAAGATGGATCAACTTTTCATCTCACGTTTTAAGGTAGAAGAGGATATGCATATCAGTGTTTTAATAAATCTCATAGGGTACATATGATTCGATATCAAAACAGAAGACAGACAGAAGACAGCATAAATTTTAAAAATATACGATAATGTCTTTTTGAGGTCAAAACAATTTCTATAAACACGTGTCCTAAGAAGTATTCGTTTCGAGCTACAGCCAATGTACGCGAAAAAAAATTATTTTATATATCCCTCTTCCTTTATGCGCTCTATTAATTTTTTGTCTCAAAATTACGTAAACCTAATTTTGAGGGCCGATTAAGGAGGTCTATACTTTACACTAAATTTACAATTTGAATATTCATCTTTCCTCTTTCAGTCCCCAGCGATTTTCTCGAAAACCATTAGTCGGATAAAAATGCAAGACCAAAACTTTAGATATTTTCATGTTTGAATAGATTGTATTGTTTAATTCTCAAATTCAACTTCGGAAACATAATAAATAAAAAATACAATTTTGACCATGAAATGTATAGATTCGTCTCAAATCCCCCCCCCCCCCCCCCCCAAAAATGTTTAAGCCATCTTTTGAGACAAAAAAATGAAGAGGATACTTAAAGAATAGGGTCTTGCACATTTTTAGGAGATGTTATGCATAACTGTAACAGCTCAATATAATCATTTATTTTCGCGCAACTTACGATGGCTGTAGCTTCGGGGGGGTGCATTTAAAACATATGTTTATAAGAAAAAAAACTTATTAAAAACGACCTAAAAATCTTCGTAGTAAATATTCGGACACTCTGTGTATTGTGCGTTTTCACGTAATTAACAAAAAAAATCGATAACGTCGATGGTCAGTTTATCAAGTTGTTAAACCATGATATCGGAAAGATGCTATAAACTTAATACAATGCTGATTACGTGAGTCAACCAGCTCTTCGAGTAATTTATTCATCTCAAAAATTAAATGAAAATCTCGTCCAGATACAGACAAAACATGTAATCAGGTAAAATAACATGTTAAATGTGTAATTATCATATATAAATAAAACTGTGCCTTTTAAAATACGCAGTTTATATTAAGATGCAGTCCGAAGCGTGCGTGACTTATACATAGCTGAAAAAAAATAAAAATAAATAATTATTTATCATAAAACTCTATTTCCAGACATAAAAATGCCTATTATGCGTAAATAACCAGCACGCAATGTTTTATTACTTAGGTATATTGCTAAAAGCTTTATGATATTTAATTGCATAATATCACAACCGTATATTTAAGAAAACATGCCGAGAACCGTAATTTGTAACATATATACTTGATAATTATTATTTTGGGAAATATTCAATTTATTGAAAAAGGCGCAGCCGCGAGGCAATGTGATTGGACAGATTGTACTCGCATTCTAGTGGTCATAGAATGCGAAATGGATCTGGTTTTCTCCACTGAATTTCTGTTTATTCCTCAGTAATAATAGAATTGCTTCTTTAGAGTACTAAAGTTAATAAAAACTCAACTTATTTTTCCAATATTCTAGCAGATTCATGTTGAACTCAGAATTCAATGTTTTTGCAATATTGTATACGAAAATTACAAGCGGACGCCGAATCATCAAAGAAAAATCTATAACAGCAGCTAAAGTTGAATGTACCAACAACAAACTCTGTACCCTGAATTCAAAATGCATATTTTGTGCAAAAGTACAACAGCTGAAAGAGTGGACCTCGAAGCATGCAGTAGAAGCCCTCAATGAGGCAATTTTGCAAAAAAAAACAGAAGAGAAAAACTTCCCCTGAAACTCACTGGGAAGCGAAAACTCACGGGATCAAAACTGCGTCGAGAACCCTCAGTTGACCTTGTCACAAAAACAGGACCTACATGTTGAAGATTATTATCTTTGAGTTCACAGTGAAATATATTTCCAATTGTATTCAGCAATCGATATATCTGTATAATAGATAATATATCTGGGCGCATTTTCAAGCAAATTATTTTTAATATGTCAAGGAATCGTGTTCTGTAATATCTGTGAATCTTAAAGAACAAATGGTTTGAATAACGAATTTCTCATCGTGAACTCTGTCGTTCCATTATATGACAAATACACAATTTTAATTTAATAATTTCGATCAAATTTCTTATCGCCAATTAAATAATAATATCTTTACTAATCCATATTTCATTTACGCTTATTAATAAAGAGCATACTGCCGATTATCCAGAAACAATGTACAGCTGCACTCGCATAAAAATTACAACAAAAAATAAACAAGAGAGAAGTGCTAATTTACGAGTATCTTCTCCCAACAAGTTGCATATTATGTATTAAGCCGAATGAAATTATCACATAGAACAACTATGACAAGCGCTATAGAATAACTTTTTCTACTAATAAAAAAATAATTTATTGCAAATGCCCTCTCAATAACAAGTTTAACTATAGATTGCACCATAATAAATCGAGTGCAAATGGCGTGAAAGGTTGTCTTTAATAATACAAAATTGCTCATAAAGTTATCTTTAATTCAATCTACATCCATCTCTGTAAATATCAGGTTTTGAAAGACATGCTAGAGTTGTACTGATTATTTGTGTTTGTTATACGTTGATATTAGTATTAATAAGAGCGAACTGGACTAACGTGTCATCTTGAAATATAAATATTGTATGACATGACAATGCTACTATGTATATACATTAAATGAACAATATATTTCCATTAAGTTAATAAATAATAGAATATATCCTGTAAGAAAACACTTTCAAATAACTTGTACTATACTTACTTATCATATGTCATTAGCAGCTTTTAATATTTTAAGTTTAAATTATTTAAAAGACGGTAATAATAAGGTTATATTAAAAGGTATAATTGGGTTAGTTTTACTGTCTGAAAAACGTAAATAAAAATAATTCAAGAATATATTGATCATTCTATTCTCATCTATGGCGCCACGCCTTGGTTGGCGTGCAGGTTATGTAGCCCAGATTAGGGTGCTCTCTACGTCAGGTGAGAAGGGATGATGAAGAAGGCACTTGTGTGATAAAAAATAACAATATCTATTGGTCGAAGACTTAATAAATATACCTTGTACCTGATTACTAAGGTGCGCATGTCTTTTCGGTTGAATACCTCAACTTGAATTGTTTATAGGTATTGGTTGCTGCTTTCTAATAAAGTTTTTTAAGAATTGTGTTGTGTTTTATTTATGGTTAACCTTGGCTTAGTTCGACTCAGAGTTTACACTGCACTTCAAATACTTGACAGCTTTTAGTCTGAAACTATATTTTTTAGACAAATTTATCGTAGATTCGACTTTACTACTTTACGTGAGCGGCCGCAAGTCCATGCACATGTGTGCTATGAAACTCAGTTTTTACCTAGGAAATTAGGTTGCAGGTTAGTACCCCCCCGGACCCTAAGCACATGTGTGCTGTAAGGAACCGGTTGAGCAGGTTTGGGTGAGAAACAAAATCTGTCAAACTAGTGGTATGCTTGAGTATTTATATAATAAAACCTGATGACCGTTACACATAAGTTTGATAATCGCTTGCTTTGACATCTCGCTTTGTTTATAATTTATCTTGAATATTTGCATGATATTTTCTAAGTTCAAACTTAGAACAGAGTGATACTTACTTAGTAGTTTATGAGTTTCAGTAGTTCACAATATTAATGAAGATGAATGCCGCGAGAAACTATATGTATTGAGAATTTATTTATAAAGCAGAAAGAAGTGATGAAAACAAGCTAACTTATCATCAATAGAAGCTTAATGTTATTTTAACCTTCCTTCACTTTCCGTTGGGTTCTCGGTATCGCTGAAGCAAAAGAAAAAAGTCGACGTGCATAACTAATAAAGAATAAAATAAGCCTATTTTTCTTCAATTTATTTATTTCAATTATTAACCAGCTAAATAATCTAGTTTGCTCATACACACACCAGGAGAGTGTAAAGCATTATATCAAAATGGCAAAAAATTGGATGAAAGTTACCAAAGCGTGAAACAAATATCTTATACCAACATACCGCAGAGGAAAAAAGAGCAGGAAAAGAGAGAAACGATATTAAAAATGAGTGCTTTAAAATATCAAGCTTACGTGAGTTTTGACAATGCAATTAATTCAGCGAGCTTCACCCGGTATATAGCCAGAGATTGAGGGGACCATGAAACAAAAATATTAACCAATTACTGTACTGACTGATCTATGATAAAAATAAAGTGTACTCACTCACAATAGCCATCAATTTACACAATACTATATTGTTATATAATGTCAGACATATATCTTCTTTCTTCGACGACTAGCTAGTGTCACCTAAAATAGTTTAGGCTAATTATAACCCAGACGCTCCATTGCTGCTTAGCAGTAAGCATCTCAACACCCGGAAACTAAAATAACACATTCCAAGATCTCAGAACCCAAGTTTGTCAATCGAGAAGATAAGTGAGGGCCCTCCATAACTCACAAGACTCACTCGAAGGCACCGCGCGAACAGAGGGCATCCCTGTCGATTATTACATAATCGACCACAATCTGGTAATACCTCGCAATCGGCTGTAAGCTCTGGTATACCATCAAAACTCTAGCCATGGACAACAAACAATTATTAGCATGCCGACATGATTAACCATTACACAAAACAACCACACCAAGGTAAACTATAACCACTCTATATACATAGTTCTCGATCGGTCGAAGTCACTCACTCCCTTCTTTTTCGTCTGGGGTCTCTCTCAATCTCTGCTCATATTATTTGTTTATGTTAGAGTGTCAGTTTTCGAGGGTATAAAGATGATAAATATCACAGACGGTTGGGTAACATATTAAGTAATACTGGATGTTCATAAAGATATGTTTAATAAATATTTTAACTAACATTAGAATATTTTACAATATCAAAATAAATGGCTTACATGGAAAGATGAACAAGAAAATCAAAAACAGAGAAGAAAGTCATATTTGTAACGGATAAATACAAAAAATGATAATGACGAAAAGCCTATTGCTTGAAACAGGTCAAATGATTGTACAAAACAAGAACACGACATGGAAGAGAAAGTGTACGTGGAGGAACAAAATGATTAAACGCCTGGAACATTATCAGATAACTAAAAAACATTATCAACCGACTAAATAGAAACCCCATAAAGTTATGGAAATGGAAACAACATTACTCTCAAAAACTGGAAAAGCGAAGACATATATACCTTAGGATTACGCAATCATCAACGAATTACCATATATAGAGAGAACCATACATGAAAACCGGAAAACGAGAGAATCAAAAAAAATATCCCAAGGGCTTTTAAAAAATACCGATTATTTGTAGAAATGTTTAGTAGTATATGAAAAAAGCATGGTAAAGAGAATATAAGAATGAGTCACAAACCGAGAGATCCATCTATTATGTATTGATCTCATTAAAAGCATTAAGCAAAATGATGAAATGCCTGGAACATTATCAGATCCCTAAAAGACATTATCAACCGACTTAATAGAGACCGGATAAAGTTATGGAAATAGAAACATTACTATCAAAAACTGGAAGAGCACAGAGATGTATACCTTAGGCTTACGCAATCTTCAACGAATTACCATATATAGAGAGAACCATACATGAAAACCAGAAAACGAGAGAATCAAAAAAAAATATCCCAAGGGCTTTTAAAAAATACCGATAAAAATTTGTAGAAATGTTTAGTAGTATATGAAAAAAAGCATGGTAAAGAGAATATAAGAATGAGTCACAAACCGAGAGATCCATCTATTATGTATTGATCCCATTCAAAGCATTATGACAAAGTCCAAATCGAAAACCATGACAAGTACTAAAGACATCAGACATACCTTAGTAATCGTACTCAAAAACTTAATTAGGAAATAAGACATCGGACAGTTTCGGGGGCCTCAGACAGGGTGGTAGTCTATCATCCACGTTGTTCAAGATCTACCTAACCGAAGCATTGAAAATTTAGCGAAGAAGTTGTCAACATCAAATGGCAATAAATCTCTTTGCCGATGACCAGATCATAACTTGGAATTATTATGTAATGCAGAAATTTGAGAATGACAGTACACGATAAAAATACCAAATATTTAGGTATAGGTCAAGAAAATGAAGAACTGAACGTGGATGGGGAAGAAAATATTGAAGCATGTGAAGAATATGTATTAAAACAAACACCAACCGAAGGAATAGAAAAATAATAACTCCACTGTATAACTGCACAATATGTCGTTATAATAGAGAGAAGGAAATGAGAAAGACCAATAACAACCTGATTCAATAAAAATATGAATCCTGGAGTTTCGGACAATAGAAGATATAATTAAATGTTTACATTTAAAACCCAGCACAATTTCATTGATCAGATTGGAATTTACAACCAATCAGAGTTTGAGTACGAAATTTGCGTACGGAATGTAAATTGGTGCCAAATGCGCAGACGGACTGTAATTTTAGGTTTTTTGGATTTTGGGCATGCCTTGAGTTAGTTTTAGTTGGTTATGCTTGCGGAGGAAGCGCAGTGAGCGGAGGATAATGCATGATGTTTTAATACCACTGACCAAATCATATCTCCGCTAAATAAAGTTCCATTTTCAATTTGGCAATTCTTCCAATATGTTTATCTTTTAAAGAATGATCAACTCCTAATTACATGTCACTTATTTTGGAGGAAGATTTTCAGCTCACCCAAGCAGATATTTTGTAAACCTGTTGCCCTTATGTAATCACCAAGGTCTTACCGCAGAACGTTTTTAGAAGCTTTAGTTTATGTTGTTCGGCTCATATAAAAATCCTTTTCCCCTTAATAGCGCATTTTATATTTTTTATCAGTGGCGGCCCAGAAGCACGTGCCCCCATAAAATTCCATAAAGAATCATAAAATAATATATCTATTAGACACCTATTCCCCGTATGCTAATAATAATATTAATAATTATTTGTAATTTTTTCAGCATATTTAGCATTACCCTTATCTAATTATCTTCTAAAGTACTAGAGCAATTTACTAACATACGCGCAAGTTCACACGTCCCGATTTTACGTCACAGATCGTCATAGAGCACGTTGTATTATATTTTGTTTACGCGGTTTCTATGGCAACGGTTGTTTTCAGCGCCGCCTGCAAAGGCCGATTGGCGTACATTCTTATTGCGTCCACTTGTCGGTATCTCTTTGATTTGCTATTAGAAAAATAATATAGGGACGATGCTGGCGCGTTTCTTTTAATTAACCTTAATTATAAACATTAGTTTTATCGAGAATTTTGGGGATAAGTGAATGTGTTCTATGATAAACTAAGAACTAAGTACGCAATTCCGAATACTTTGAACCATTTTATTTTTGTTTATATAGTTATTGGGGAGGCCTACTTCCGATTTAGTTATAAAAAATACTTGTACAGGAAAAACAAGGGAATTTAATAGGTACTTCAAACGGGAAAACGCATATGCTAAGTTTTCGTGGATGTGTGGCTTCCTATTGGACAAATTGTCGATGCTGGCCGACGGGCGGTAAAGAATAAAGAATACACTTTATTAGGGTATTTTGGCTCAGTCAGGCAGTTGCATCTTCGGTTCGATTTATGTTTGCCGTTTTTCGTATTTATATAATTAATAACAGGCAGTCAAGCGCGGAAGGATGATGTTAATTCTGTTCGGGGTATTTGTTGTTAATTATTAAAAATTTAATAGGGAACCGTTAAAATATTTTAGATATTTATATTTAAATAAAAACGAAATAACTAAATGCTTATTACAATTACGTAATTAGACTTTTTAATTGAAACATTTATATCTATGGAAAAACTGGTTTGATTTATGTAAATAACATTCATTATCAAGGCCCCACGACCTTTTTGTTTTGTTAACGATTTTAACGACTTTTGGTCGAAAATTGGGCGTGGACCTCGACAATTTTCCGTCTTCGGCGCATTCCCTTCACCGGCGCCTGCGGCAGGCTTTTGGGTGTCTTCTACCCTGCGCCCTCCCACTTTATAAACCCAGGAGCCGCCACTGATTTTTTATGTCTTTAAAGTTTTTCAGCCCACAATTTATCATAGTGCGACGCGCACGAAGCTAAAAATAGTATTATGCTGAATCTTTGATATACAATTATCAAAATGGGCTAAGAAATTGTATGACTAGGACTGCCTAAAAACGATATTATTTGAGATTGCAGTGGGGTAAAGTGGCTAAAAATTGAAGAGAAGACACTTTATTTTGAAGATTTTTAAAAATAATCAGCACTGATTAGACTAAAAGCCAAATAAATATTTTGTTCAATTGAAAGTTCATTCCATCATTTCCATCAATGTTTAGGGTATAATACATAATAATTTTGCCCTCCCCAGCCTTTCTATTGAATTAATGACTTTTGTTGCTGATTTGTTCAGGATAATTTTTGCGTATTCACTCCATCGGTAGGACTTCAATAGACTCGCTTCTGGTCATGCAAGTATACTTGTATTATGATTTTTATTTACAGACGAACACATAATTAATAACGATTAAATATAGTTTTAGAATTACCTGTCAGATTAAGCACTATCTAGATTGTCGTAGGAAGGAATTTAAACTATAATTTTTGGCACAAAAAGGTTCGTAAAAAATATTATCTTGTATGTGTAAGTGGACCCATTAAAAATAACTCCATTTTGACAGGGTATAGAGATTATATAAATATGTCACTCCTAATATATATTCAACATCTATAACATCAAGATTGGATCTGTTTCACAATTTAAAACACTGTAATCGAAATCATAATGAATGTAATAAACTGCACTATAAACCGTATTATAATAAACGAACCATCAGCGTTTAAATAAATGAGCTTGGCGCTCGTAAACATGAGAGATAGTGATATATTACTAATAGAAGCTTAAATGACTGCTTATGCTTAAAAGTAAAAGTAAAGCAAGTAATGTCTGGCGTCCCCTGGCGCTGCAACTCGCTTATTGTTGTTCGGTCAAGTGTAGAAGTGAAATAACACTGACCTCTCCTTATAAAGAGCTAGTCAGAGCGTAGTAGCTTTATATAATATTAGAGATATATAAACTGGTGTTATTAACAATTTCATATTTTATTAAGTTTGCTTAGCGAGAATAAGAACTTTGACAGTTAAAAGTTATATTTTATTTTATTTAATATAAGCCCCATTATGAGTTGCCAGTACGGGAAGTGGTCTCTAGGCAATTCTTTATCTGCTCACATGTTTATGTTATCGAATGTTAGACTAAGCAAAAGGGAAAAATAGACGCGACTACCTGCGACGAGGCAGTTAGTTAATAAGGATAAATTTTCGGAATGGACGTTGATTTTTGAATTAAGTTGTTGCGGAAACACCGATAAGAAATAGGCCACTGGTAACTAAAATAAATAGAAGCGGCCAATGAAAACGAAACAGACCCGAATTTAATTTTTATCGTAATTTTCCAAACCTATCAATATTAGGTTCTAAGGGCAAATTGTTTGCTTTCGCTTTTGCTTTCAACCTTGTCACTTCAACCCCGTAGCAGGGGCGAGCTTTATCCTTAAAGTATTAAATGAGAGAGGGTGTCAAGTGATGCTTCATTTCAAAGGGCATCAAACATTAATAATTTTAATGCTATCTAGTTTTTCAAGTCGGTTCAGCTGTTCTCGAGGAAATGTCTTCTAATAATGGTAATCCGTCAAAATCCCCCAGACAGAAAATTAAAATTAAAAAAAAAAAATACTACTGCATCATGTGCCTAAAAAAAGATGGAGTCTCCATATCAATAAAAAAAAATGTCAGTTCTATTGACAGCAGTTGTAGAAAAAAAATAGTTTATTTCATTATTGCCAGCATCGTTAAGTACTACGATCGTGACCGTATTTCTAGTTAAGTTGTCAGAATTCTAACCCAAATTATTGAATTTTATACAAACTGGTCTATTCTAGTGCGGAAATAACGTTAATTGAAATTTATAATGATTACGGTAGTTCCACTAATAATGCAAGAGAAATATTTTACGAACGAAAGCATGTTAACAGTAAGTACGTTCCTGAGCTAGAAGACAAATATCAGGGGACGAGATCCGTGAAAAATCGAATAGCTGCAGCTGAAATTCAAATAATTGGAAGCGAAGCTATGAGAGTCCTAGTTTAAGTACCCGGAACTTCTCAATAGTTATATAAAGTAGGTGGGATTTAATACATAGGATGTGAATTGAAACATGTATTATATAAGGAACCTTAATAATGCAGGATTTATTTTGCATTAAATATGATCAATAAATGAAATGTTTTCTAACTACTTTTATGCATTCACACATAAAACTAAATACTTAAAATCAGATTAACTATTAGTAAATAGCTAACAAAAATTCTCGATTGTATTTAATTAACACGAACTCCGTTATTTACTGAATTTAATCAAACTTA
>JAEQML010073761.1:0-14776 GCA_016904865.1 Pissodes strobi | reverse complement strand
ACGTTTAACCAAGAAATTAAAGCGACAGAACAAGTCGATGAATATTGGTGTATTTTTGTGCCTAATACTCTATTTAATTTTGTAATAAAGGAAACCAAAAACGTTTCAGTAAAATTTTGAATTTTATTGGAAATATCCCCACGTTGGGCGCCAAATTTGCAACACGATTTTCTTATTAAAGTTAAAAGATAATCAAGTAAAGATTTTAATTAAAACAAACCTAACACCGGAGAGTCGTGTTTGTACACGCTGGTGTTGTACGGGGTTGTTAGGCACGCTTATTAAACAAGAAAACACAATCTAAATTTAAGGATCAATCTATTGGTTTCTAGGTTTTTTTTTTAATTCAAACAGCAGCATTCTTATAGTGAAATTTAAAACAAAGTAAGACCAGAAAACTATTAAGTAATGAATAATGAGGGTACAATGTGAAGATTGTACTGTGACCAATTCTTGTGGTAAACTCGGTACTGTATGCCTTACACCTAAACAGAGCCGGATTAAGGGCCCAAGGCGCCCTAGGCTAGTCGCCCCTCCCCCCCACCCTTTGCTGTTTATGTTTTTGATAGTTTTCTTTTACTGAACTAATAAAAATTGTCTCTTAATAAAAATTAAATCAAATTTATTGGAAAAAAATACTACTTTATTTTTTGACATTTCATTGGAGCAAATTCAGTAATTATGTGACAAAAGTCTAATGTTTGGACCAGTTCCGATTTAATGGTTAAAATAGATAGGTCTGTCACCTTTTATTGGCTTAAAGTGCTTCTCATGTGGTTTTTTACTCTATTTAGTGTTTTTACGCTGTTGTCGCTATTGCTTCCTTGG
Source organism: Pissodes strobi (assembly GCA_016904865.1). Taxonomy (NCBI): domain Eukaryota; kingdom Metazoa; phylum Arthropoda; class Insecta; order Coleoptera; family Curculionidae; genus Pissodes; species Pissodes strobi. Next base: position 13,948 of record JAEQML010073761.1, on the reverse strand, counting down.
AGTTTTATTCGGAGATTTATGAAAACACTTGTTTTGCGATATCGTTCTCATGACGGCATGCAACATCTAATATAATTTAAACATATAAATATTCTATCTACATAAATTTGACAACAGCGTTTACGCTTTAGTTATTCCTAAAGCACCGAACATTAACAAGAGACTAGAAGGTCCACTCTCAGTAGGCACTTTTGATGTAACGCTTACAAAGGCGAGATGCCAGACATTAGACCAGACGGGGTGAAACGTGGCACGAGGCCTCGGGTTTCGGGCTTCCAGCCAGTCAAGTCTAGCTCTGGCACAATGTGCTGATGCTAGATCCGGCCAAAATATATAATTTCCATCGCCGTGATGCTGGTTGACAAAATTAACTAATTTTGTGAGACAGTCTCTAATACAGACCTCAGCATTTACTGCCTCTCTTCTTACGCGACTAACAAAAGGCCTTTCTACCTCTTTCCGATATGGCACACCCGACCAATTTAGCAAGTTTAGCTTTGGCTTTATATCTAACTTCATTTGGGGTCTCATCTATATTGTCGGTGTAAAATCCAGATTCCAGGTAGTTCTGCATGGCTGAGGGTAAAATATTTTTCATCATCCATGACAATGGATCTGTTATTCGCGAAGTGAATTGTCTTAAATTGCATCTGGGTATTCTTACTAACTGAGCTTCAGTATATTTGGGTGCCTTTTTTCTTTTTCTATAGTTTAAACCACTTCTAGCGTTATATCGACAAACCGTGGCGTTGGAAATTCGAAAACGAGGAGCAACCTTTCTTGTAGATTGTCCAATGATATTTTTCATTGTTTGAGCCAGCCTGTCCTTCTGTGCTTGAGACAACTTGCGTGGTCGACCACTTTTCGGGAGGTTCACACAAGGGATTCCTTCTTCACTTTCTCCAATTGTACGATATATTGTCGCTTTTGAAATATTTTCGCCTTGAAAAAGTCTTGCTATTGCATTTTTGGCCATTTGCCCAACAAGTCTATGAATACATTTGCGAATATCTAGCTTGTATGCCATTGCGAAACGAATTGTCAACAATATGGCATATTTGACAAAATGTCAAAACTCCTAGCAACAGTAAAGGCCAAGGATGTTTTGATGTACTGCATCTCTACTTTTGTAAAGCACCTCGATTTGTTTTCTCAAAACTTATGTAACAGGGGTTAGAGTGAACCTTTAAGCACAGAACATTAACAATAGACTAGAAGGTTCACTCTAAGCCCCGCCCCCAGCATTTTCCTTCTTGCCCCGTCAAGAAACCTGATGAAATGCTGGTTAACCGCTCAGGCCTCGTCCCACGTTTCACCCCGTCTGGTCTAAAGTCTGGCGTCTCGCCTTTGTAAGCGCTACATCAAAAGTTCCGGCTGAGCCTTCTAGTCTCTTGTTAATGTTCGGTGCGCATGTAGCGACCGCTCTCAGTGCCACTGTCGGCTTTCTTTGCAGTGATTTGATTGATTTGAAAGGATACATGGGCGTTGGGAGGGGGGGCAGCACACATTTAAAAATTTCTTTTCGACCTTGGTTTTAGTGTCAAAGTTTCGGATTGCCCTCCTCCCCCCTAGTTTACAGGCTGGCGACGCCCTTGAAAGGATATACCGATTTTGGTTTTTAAATTAGAAGCACTAAAGTTTTTTAGCGTTCGGAACTCGGAGCGTCACGCCGACAAAGATTGCTACAGTATTTTTTGCAGGAATCGCCTACTACATCGATATAACAAAAGTTTTATAGTAAAATCAGGATATTATCACCTTAACAAGGCGAGAAATTTGGACACTGAGATATTTTAGGATATCGGGCGTCGCGCAGCGCCGGGCCGCCGCCAAGTTCGCGGCGCCCCACTGTATGGGCGCCCCTAGGCTTTAGCCTAGTTAGCCTAGTCGGCAATCCGGCCCTGCACCTAAACGCTCTAAACACTACAATCCAAAGTGATCATTTTGGTTTACCTAAAATTATTACGCAAATGTATGCGTGAGCTAGTTCCTGCACCAATTATAAATGTAGCAATAATAATATCAATTGATATAAGGCAACAATAATTAGGTATATCAATCGACCAGATAAACAAATGAATAAATGAAATTAATCTATCTTAAAGCTTGGCCGACAATGCTAAATTTATATTTAAATATCAAAAACGATTATCAATCGGCAGGAAAAATAAATGATTTAATGAAATTATACAAGCCATCTTAAACGATGAACAGTGCTAAATTCATAATAATAAAACTAAAAGATAATAATAGTAACGATACCACGTTAGATCCGGTTGAAGATCGCTGCTAAAAAGGCATCAAGCTCAGCAGTTGATGTAAAAGGAAGTACCTCTGGTGGAGGCGCCGGGCACGTATAGAAAACCAGGTACTGGCTTCTAGCCCCTGTGGTAAACTCGCAGTGGGATAGCCCAGTGATAAAACTTGCAATGGCACTCGATAGCTCCGAGGGTAAAACCCTGTAATAACCCAATGCTAATTAGGCCAAGCCCCTTATTTCAATGAAGAAATTATAGCCCCCCTTGCATAATATATATATTTTTTTATAAAACACATCCCTCAAAAATTATCAATGGATTTTCAATAACCAACAACTTGAATATGAAAAGAAAGAGGTATGAACCACCCCTGAATAATATAAACTTCCCCATATGATCAAAACCAAAGTCACATTAATAAAAGTTCAGATATGATAAAAGAAAAAAAAAGGTAAAATATCTCATGGAATGCAATGCAAATGGTAGTCAATGTAAAAAAAGTTAACACAGATAAAGGCAGTTAAAACATTAAATTAAACAAATAAAACTTTAACAATGATTACGTCTCTCTAGTTGGAGGGTTGCTGGAGGATCAACTGCCTCGGTTTTGTAAGATGAGCTCGGAGAGCCTCTAGAAATATTGGAAAATAACTTAGCGTTATGGCGCCCTTGTACTTCTCAGGCAATAAAAAAAATATTTTCAGAAAAATCTTACATGCAGTGCGAATATCCCAATAACTTGGTAGTGTCAAGCACAAATTTGGGACTCCCTCACAGATCCCCTAGAAGGGTAGTATTAAGACAATACAAAAAGTTGAGTCCTCTATGACTGCACTAATAGCAAAACGCTTCCTCTATCACCGATGAGTATTTCTAGAAGAACGAGTCATCTGTTTCAGTCAATTCGCCTCTGCCATTTCCATGAGATTAGAGAAAAAAGAATCGAATCAGAAAAAGTGGTAGTGCCGAGAAATGCCTAACGATTCGATAGGAGGAATAATTCTAAGATAATAAACGACTTAGTTCTCATTTATTATGGTTGTAAAACGATGGCGGAAGCCACAATAAAATTAATGAGCTAAAATAAAAATTTTCAATAAATACTAGGAAATATTCCTAAACGAAATAATAAACCTTTAAAAATCCAAATCGACAGCAACAATTATGGGAAAATAGCCCATTACTACTATTCGGGGATACCAACCGAATATGACAAAAGTTACAACATGCCGCGTGAAAAGATAAATATCAGGATCTCAAAGCAAATCAGTGGTCCCAAAAAGTTATTAGCCTGAGATTAGAAATGAAGCAAATCAGTGCCCCCAAAAAGTTATCAGCCTGAGATTAGAAGTGAAATATTCAAACCGAAAGTAGAATATGAATTTGACGGATCTAAGGAAGCTTAAAAGTAAGTTTTATTAACCCAATTCTTAAAAATACAGAACGACCAGCAAACATAATTAATGTAATATAAATAAGCAGTGTTAGATTAAGACCATAATATTTTAGTTGTTTGATCAATCCTAAGCGGGCCACAGATTATCAACTAAAATAATTATACTCACAAAGTGCTTGAGTACAACATAAGATAAAGAGAGGATCAAAATAGCTACTTAAGGCCACAACAGGGTTATAAAAGCTAGTACACATATATCATTAACCTGTATGTAGAATACAATTAATTTATATTAATAAATGCTGCAACCTTAAGCTTATTGACAACAAATCAAATAAATAAATTTAAAATTAATTAACCGAAGAGGTTAATACTCATTAATTCTTACCACAAAATATAGCATCGTTTGTTGCTAAATGCAGCATATAAAATGAAATTTAAAATCTTTTATAGTGGCAAAATCAGACTGTTGCAACTGCATATATTCTACCGCATAATATGAATGAATTATAATAAGCCTTTAAAAAGTGTATTTAAGTGTTTAATGGCTTCACACGAACGTTCAGCATTGGTTTGCGAAGAGTGAAGCTAAAGCAGATGAATTCAATAATTTATAAAATAGGAGTATTTCAAAATTGAAGAGCATAACTTTATAAGGGTTTAAAAGTGCCAATTCCATAATTTTCAAGTTAGCATTTGAAAATGGTTCTAAGCTCCAACCCCAATGCAAATCAAAATTGTCTATGTGCCAACAATACATCGGTATGTTTCAGCTATTTATTCAAAGATGGTGGTCGGGATAAACAATTGATTTTATTATTGCTTAAAACCATAAAGGAGTGGGTGGTATCTTAGTTATTAATTAACCACTTTTAATAAACTGTATTACCATAGGGTAGTGAGATTATATCTATAGGATGAACTGAAACATGTATTTGGTTTGATTTAATTTAATAATGCAGGTGTAAATTGCATTTATGACAAATATAAATATAAAGTATCTTCTATATTAATTTCAAGCATTCATCCTTTCAGACATACAACTAATATTACAAAACAGGTTATTTATAAAGTGAATATCTACTGAAAGTTCTTGATTTTATGATTTAAACTGAGTTTTCTGTCTTTAATTAATTTAATACATTTAGTGTTCTCCAACTTAGCAACGTTTACACATCGTACCTTTGAACTTTCAGTGCTTTACATGTATCTTCAACAGGGAGAGATTTTACTTAGTTACTTTTCAACTTAACTTTTGTTTGTTTTACGGAAACCATCAAATCCCGCTTTCACCTTGATTGCGGACATTATTCGACCAGGAAGGTCGAATAATGTTACGCCATCTTACGTTCAATTTTCCAAAGGGGAATTGAGGTAAACTTTTTCCAAAGGGGAATTGGGTTAAACTGCCCAAATGAGGTCTTTCTCCAATCTTGGACAAAGATAACTGAGGTGCACTAAATATTATCTATATTTGTGCATACAAATGGAGAAATTGCCCAAAAGGGCGCGAAGATGCACTTGCTAGAGAGCGGTGACGGGACCGATCTAGCGACGTTGAGTGTTAGCAGAGCACTAATAAGAACTAATTTCTTCTTCGAGCGTCTAGCGGCAAAATCAAATGAAAAGTGAGGGGTGGCGCGAAGGCCAAGAAAGGGTAGAACTGTATTCTCTCTTTATTTGACACATTATTGTGTACAATACTGACGGAGACAAAATATGTTTTAAATTGGAAACGATTAAACACGATTGACTTGACGTAGTGTCGTTTTGCGTTCTAGATAATGCCGCATATGACGGACTCTATTATACCAACAAACCAGGTTCGGACTAAGGGATCAGAATGAAGAACTGAAATATGCTGCTTTAAATGCACAAATTTCCGTTTACCTGAGGTGAAGTAAATATATTCATGGATTAATTATGGCTCATTATACAGGGTGTTATCACCAAACTATACGGTGAAAAACGAAAGTTATACACGTGTTGGGGTGTTTCCGCAACAGATGGTAAGTGCCGCAAGCAGATATTTTTCTTAGCCATCGACACGAGTCCTTCTGCCTGACGAGTCCTGGGCTTGCGTACACATTTCTGACAAATATGTCTTTATGATCCAGCGAATTGCTTCCAGCTTCCAGTGGGCCTCGTAGCTCAGTGTTTCCTTTCGGCGGACCGGGTTCAATTCCAGTGATAAGACATGCTTATTTTTAAGGTTATGTCTGTAAAACGCTTTTCTTCATTTTAGGCATGCCTTGGGTTAGTTTTGTTTGGGTTAGTTGGGTTGCGCCCCGAAGCGAGCGGAGGGCCATGCGTGAAGTGAAAAAAAAAATATAAATTACAAATATAAACATTGTAATGCGCGCGTATGCCCAGGATTCGTCAGGCGAAAGGACTCGTGTAGAAGGTTAAGAATAAAATATCTGCATGCTGTGTGCTAAAGGGTATAAGTGCCATATATAAAAATAGGTAAATCAGCTGTTCTGAGCTGTTTTAGTTTTGCTTTGTCAGTTCTGTACGCACGTTACTAAGATATTTGAAAGGTAAGCCAGAATTTAAAAAGGAAAGCAACAATGATATTAGGAAAAGACGCAAAAGAAGAACTGAAAGTATACGAACTGAGAGCAAAAAACGTAACAGATATAAACTTTCCAACTTTAAAAGACATTCAAAAATTTGAATCACAAAACGAGATTTCAATTAATGTGTCTGGTACTGAACAATTTGAAAAAGGTTTTAAACTTGAATATCAAATAATTAGTCGCCATCACTACACAAAAAATGAGAAAGTAATTCATGTGAAATTGTTATTAATTAGTGATTATAATGGAAATTTTCATTACTATTACATTTCCGATTTGTCTAAATTCATTTCAAAGCAAGTATCTAATCATAATGACAAAAAGCATCTTTGTGATGCTTGTTTACAATTGTTTAGCACTAAAGACTATGACGTCGGCGCGCACGTGCGTCGCCCGTGGCGGCGCATTGGCCTTCGGAACCGCTCCAGTGAGCGGCCAAGGCGTACTGTGTGTCACGTGCGGCTCGGGGTGATCCAGTAGGGGGCCGCGTAGACTCGGCTCGGCCGAGTGACGCTCTAGCTGCGCTATGTGGAGCCCCGCCTCGATTTGAGCTTCCCCATTACAATTATTAAGTGTAAATTTAGGAACAGATTCCCTGTGATACCCAAATGCCGCTTCCGGGTCTAATATAAATTCCTCAGGGTCCCCAAGATACTCGCTAGAAGTCAGCGGGGGACTCTGGGTTAACGCTGTCTGTTCCTTTGACCTATCTCTATTCAGTTCTAGCACCAAGAGCTCATCCACACTCGGGGGCTTTTGGTGCGCGGTTGCCGTCGACTGAGGGGTTCGGAAAGTCATTTTTTATATTACAATTACTTATGTCTATGTTTTTTCACGGGATGCCAAGTCATTATCGAGTCGACTACTCGCTATTTATAAGACTTCTCAGACAACGTCCAACCCGTAAACTGATCTCACTGTCAGTCCGGGGGGAACGAAGGTGGGCCCACCAAAGCCTTCCCCGCTATCCAAGGGAAATTGTAGATAGCAGCCACCACAGAACGTCTGTCAGCAGAAGGCTGAATTAAATACAACACATGGTTACTGGGCAATAAATCTGTTTTGGGCAAGAATTTAGAACACCCTATAGACGTATAGGAGTTCCACTTGATTCTAAGAGTCACCCTGTATATGGGGACTACAAAATTAACTCAAAAGTTTAAATTAAAGTAAAAACAAAACTTCGGCTTACTTTCTCCCTTAGGAGGCCGAAACGTTATTAATCAAATGCTTTGAAGAACAACGGTAGTGGGGAAAGATTCCCAGGGGGGTCTACTGGCAGGGGATGCTTTTAAATTTATTTTATTTTTGACTAACTTTTGAGTTATTCGTCTTTTTGTATGTCAATGTACAAAATTTTGGGGATTTAATATGTGATTTGTGTATTTAGACCAAACTACTCCCCGGACACGACTCTCAGTTCAGAGACCGTGCTGGTTTTGTATGGTATACGAACTAGTGATAAATAGCCTTTGATTCTTCTTTTGAGATAGCTCCAGTCGTAACAGTATAACTTCGCTATCTCCCGAACGAACTTGGCTAACTTATCACTCTTTGAACGCGCCCGAATTTTTTAGGTGAAGCCTTATTTTCTTTTTTCGGCTCCTATGCCTTTTCGCTTTTCACCCGTAGGCCGAGTAGGTAAAGTATGGGGGAGTCAGGGGGCTCTCCAGTTCTCGAAACCGAACTGGCCGTCGACGCGCTTCACTCTCGCCCAATGTTTAACTACGACTAGTATTGAGGACCAGAGAGGCACATACGTGAATGGGGGGAACCCAAACCAGTAGGCTGACTCAAGGTGCTCGCAACTAACCTTTTTCGCGGGTGTTGCTGTAGGGTGCGCACTACAGTTGAAGGTCTCGGTGAATTGTTGGTTCTCGGCCGTTTGACAAGGCCTCTTCAAGTACTTAACTTCTGTCTTCAAGAAATTTTTTTCTCCGAAATTTCTTCTAAGTCCTGAAGTTCGAAAAACTCGGAAAAACTCAATAAATTCGATAGAAGGCTGATTCGGTACCAGTTGAGAGTGCTGGTCCTACAATGCCTTTTCCTTTGCTTCAGGGCCCTTTTCGCTCGTCCGTGAGCTTTCTACAGCCCTATCTTTTTCGAGATGTCGAAAAATCGGCTAAGTCCCTAGTGGCCAAAAATGCCGAATAATCTCATAAATTCCTTAGAGATATGGGGCTAGGGGCTAAATGGATGAGTTGATCGTCCCTTTAGGATTCTTGAAGATCCACATTGACGCTGGCCTAAGGTGGTCTCTCACTTCTTTCCTTCTCGGGAGCTGAACGGCAACTAAACTTAAAATTAATTCTAGCGACGCGCTTGCCGTTTACGGGTGGAAATTTCCACCCGATCGAGTCGGTTGGGATGTCGACGACGCGACGGTTGGCCAAACGGCTGATTCTAGAATTATGGAGCGTTAATTGCCACATTCCACATTGTGCATTCGTACGCGGCATTCAATTTTATCCAGTGGCGTGCTTAATTAAATGCAATTAAGTAAAGGACGTTTTTACAACAACTATTTAGACACTCCAATTTTGATTGTTATTTTGTATGAAGTTATCAACAGAAATAAAAGCCGACGTATTTTGAAATAATGTTCCCCAGGAAATATTCTCAAATATTCAAAAGAAGTTTTCACCGTATATGCTGATTTCGAATATATTCTTAAACCTCTATTAAATAATAATGATAATAATTCAAACATGGAATTAGACATGGAACTAGATAATTCCTCATGTTACACCATTAAAAAACACCTTCCATACTAATTTGCATAATTATATTAAATGTTCGCTTGATGATAGTATCTGTTTATAGACTTGAAAAAAGCATTGATAATGTTTCTTACAGAAGTTATGAAAAAGGATTTCAGCATTTAATAAATGGAAGCGAATATTAAGATCCGAAATATTGGCTGGTTCAGAATTTTATTATTTGGTAATTGCTGATATTTGCAAATGCTTTTACCGTAGTAGTGAAATTTGATTGATTGATGAATTTGAAATAATGATGATTAACCTATTGAAGAACATCATATGTATCACAATAAGTGTGGTTTAGCTGAATGTTTGTGGCTTTGCAAGATAAGGAAATGTGAAGAACAAGATATAATCATGATTAAATAAAATACAAACATTTTCCTTCTTTTTATTATAATTTTGAATGTTATTATTGTCTCCAAATTACTGTAAATGTTATCATTGTAATTACATTAATTCCTCTTTGCTATTTATAATTTGAATTACGATAAATGTCATCATTCTGTCCATGATATTGTAATAGAATTGTCCCTTCTTGTTTATTAGATTATACAATTAAAAGCTTAAGGTATTTTAATCATATCTCTAACCCCATATATTTTGTTATGCTATATTACAAATGTGCATATTCCACATAGAGTGACACATAGTTTAGTCCGTTTCAGAAATACATCGGATTATGAATTACCGCAATTATATCATCATATGGGAATTGAAAAATTCATATTAGCAACCTAGGTTTTTCCTTTAAAACACAGCAGATGAACCAGATGAACATTAATAGCAATTTCTTCAATTATATTATTATCACAGATAATCTATGTTATTATGTAAACAATACCATTTATGACAAAAATTTGATCATCAAACGTAACAATGATGAATGTTCCAAAATGATACATGGAGAAATCCTTCTAAATCATCAAATCTTACATGTTTAAAATGAACCCTTTGCATCGAGGATGAAAATGTCAACTGCTATATATCATATATTTTTAATGTAGTAATTTAAAATAGAATAATAAGAATATAATTAAAACTAACTAATAACCTTCAAATTTCTGATAAATGTTGTATCAACTGTGGGGATCATATTTTATCAGCAAGGACTAATTCGAAACAGTTCAGTTAGCAGATCACACTAAATAATCAACATATATACTAATTTCAGTAAAGTTAATGAGTATTGCATCAATACTACTAATGTTAGAAAGATGAATCAAATATAAAAATTAGTCAAAAATTTCTAAATTCTGAAGTTTATTACTCAAATAATTCTTCATCACCTAGTTGTTAGAATAAGTTTAAGTGATTTTGCACTAAGGATTCTTATTGGGGGTAAAAATGGATTTTATGTGAGCCTGAATGAAGAGGAATGGAAAACCTTGTAGAAATACCAGGGAATAATAGCTAATTATTTTTATTCTTCTGGTTCTGTTATACAATCGTTAATGTGTGGCAACATTACTTTAAGTTTTCATAAATTCAATGAGTTCCTCATCTTAAAAATTGAAAAATTGGATGGAAATTATGTATATCTTTCATGCGGACCTGTTGACACATTATGGTCACTCATTAGGATTGTGGATTACAGAATTCCAATAATTAAGGAAAGAGTTTGAAAAGTATTTCAAATTTATTCAAATAGCCTTTGCACACAATCAATAAACATTCTACCTGACATATATGAAGTGCTAATTCAAAATCAAGATATCTATAATGAAAATTTATGGTGTGATGATAGAAATGTTGTTATTGCATCCGAAACAATTGGAAGAAAAATTAAAAAACAATCTTGCAACAAAGAAATATTATGAATTAGTCAATATTTGTGAAGATAAAAATAAACTATATCTGATGGTGGCGTGGCCCTTTGCCTAGAGGCAAGCGCGAAACTCTGAATATCAGAAGTTTTATGCAGGCAGACTTCGATTTGATAGCTGGAATTGTGCAGTGCCATAATGTTTTGAACAAATTTCTGAATGAGGAATATAGGAACAAGATTTTTAATCAAAAATTTAATGTAATAATTTCAAGCGATTTTTAATAAAATATTTCAATACTAATATTTGTTTTTATTTAATATAAAATATGAAAGTTTTTAACTAAAATGTGTGTCAGATAAAACCATTAAATTACAGTACATCTCTATTAATAATCCACGAATTGTGTGGTTTATTCAATTCAAGCCATTTGGCATATACTAATTTCTGTTTTGTCTTAATACTTTTTCTCTACCAAATAAACATCTGGATGTTTAACTTTCTGCATGTTTAACTGTCCATAGAACTCGCCTTCAATTTCTTGTTTTTTTTCACCTCGAAGCACATATGTACTGTTGTAGGATTTGTAAGTTTTATTTTTTTTTTCGCAAAATAGTTCAGTTGTCAATTTCGGTGTGTGACTTTTGAAAAATGCTTCTCTCTGCTTGCTTATCTGCACATAATCACCCACACTAAATTTTGAAACCTTTGGATCAATTATTGTCTGCATAAGTAAAAGCTAATCTTAAAATATCTTTTTCATTATTTTGTTAACTTCATTTGGTTTTTATCGGTTGTTGAATGTTTTGTGTTTATACTTTTGAATTATTTCATCTAAAATATTAATCAAATTCTACTTTCCACGCAAGCTAAATTTTTTCCATGTTATATTTTTTATAGGCCTGTTCACTCTTTCCACCACACTTTCTTTCAAACTAGAAAAAGTATTATTATGATTTATGTTAAAATTAACCATTAACATTTGAAAATATTTGTTCAATAATTCTTTTCCCATATCACTTTGAAGGTTTTTAGGGACATTTTCAACGCCTTCCAAAAATGTTCGTCATAAACTGAGTTACTTATTTTCCTGGTTTTAATTTAATAGGTTCTATCGAAACATATTTTGAGAATACATTAATTACGTCCAACATGTAATGATATCCTCTATTTAATTTTCACTAAGGTATCATTTCGACTAAATCAGCTTGACGTAAATCCCTTAAACCCTTTGCTACAACCCACCGACGTTTGTAATATTTTCTGCTTGGCTTATGAAGTTCATTAACAACATCTTCTTTAAAGTTATGTCATAGTTGTAAGTTAAGAATGTTTATTGTTCTATTAAAATTGGACATTTTATTAAAAGTTCTCCATAAAACAACGACAAATATTTAATTGATTTTTTAGTTTTGTGAAAACTGATTATACCACCTGATATAGTTTTAGTTTTCGTTCCATATGTTATTGCTTTTACGTATATATGAAGAGCAACATATTCTTTTGGATATTCAACTTTCTCTATATATCCCTCTTTGAATGAGAGACCATAAGTAGCTCTACAATCTTGACGTTATTCATACGGTCTCTTTATGGGATCCCATCTTCCATAAAAGGTAAAACAATGTTGTAGTAAAATTTTACTTTATTGATATCCGGAATATTTAAGATCTCAGGAGATGAAGAAGACGAACAAGAAACATTTCCATATTTTAATAATTTATTTTGATCTTTGAAAAGTATGTGTGATCCGAATTTAACAATCAACATTTTAACGTTGGGTTCTATAACATAATAATTGTCTCTTTTCAATTAATTAACTCTTATACAATTATTTTAGTTTCTCGAAGTCCTTTCAATATTGATATAATTTCATTGTGATGGCCATTATGACATGCCACTTGCCAAGAAACTAGTAATTTAAAACTTTCCACTAGTTCTTTCACATCATCATAATAGCCTTATCAACTTTTTTACTTGATAGATTTAACAACGTTCTTTTGTAGATCTCGCTTTTGTTGTTCTCTGAGGTGTTTGAGGTGGTCTTAATCGGCTTAAACTAGATACGCTTGAGATGCTGGATGTAATTGATTTCTTTTCAACTAAATATGGCTTAATTATTGTTAGATAATTCGGATCGGTGGTGCCCTGTAACTGTTGATTACCATTTTAATTTCTTCTATAAGGGTTGTTCTTTTTTAAATATCCGTAGAATTTTGAAGATCGTTTGATGTATAAGCCTGTAGATCTTGAAAAAAATGAGCTCATATAATCCGGGAGTTAATTTGTAGGTATAATTTTGAACTTTTACATTTTCCTCTACAAAATCGATCAAACTATATCTAATTTTCCCTTTTTCAGTTACATGATCACGAGTCAGGTCGTGAGTGCTATCTGCATTTCGTCTGCCCTAAATTGCCAAATAAACAATACTTCTTACGAGCGGGTGAAATGCTTCAAGATTTTTCTTACAAGCGGGAGTTCTAGTTAATTCAAGTATGTCTTATAACATGCACTAAGCTCGTGTAAACAAGGCATAATGCCTTGTTTACACGAGCTTAGTGCTTGTCATTAGTACTCGCTACTCGCACTAGCTACTAAGCACTAACTACTAAGCTGGACTATTCACACGACGCCGACGTAGCGTTTAAACCTTATCTCATTAATTAGTAGCAAATAATCGACTAACCATGAACCGTCGCCGTCGCTGCCAGCTTGTATCTAGGCGTACGCGTATTTTCAAACATTGTTTAAATAAAATTATCTCTTGGTTGATAGAAGAAATTGAAAACAACTTAAACATGGGTAAACGAATATGGATACGAAAATGGTTGCTTCGAAGAGATACCGTCGGAAATTCATTTGGACTTTTAAGAGAGCTTGCAACAGAAGATCAATGTGAATATAGAAGTTTTATGAGGATGACACCCGATCAATTTGAGTTGTTGCTATCACAAGTATCTTCTACAATACAACGAGGAGACGCAAATATGAGAAGTGCCATATCGGCAAAAATAAAATTAGAATTGACTCTGCCCTATTTAGCTACGGGAAATAGTTATCAAAGTTTATCTCACTTTTTTAGAGTATTAAAACCAGCTATTTCGTTGTTCATCCCAGAAGTATTAGATGCTGCATACGAGAACTTGAAGGATTATATAAAGGTGAGTTCAAACGATTAGTATAT
>JAEQML010073760.1:0-14777 GCA_016904865.1 Pissodes strobi | reverse complement strand
TTATTGTAAATTTCTATCTGGTTTAGGGCTAATTTATAGAGAATTTTTCATTGAAGACGAGCGGAGAATTAAGTAACACTTTGCCTCAAATAAAACTGGAATTCAAATTTAAAAACTTTTGGCTATTTTTTGAACCAACAAAGATATCTTGGCTAAACTATTTGTTAGACCATTAATCATATATGAAAAGCACACATATAGTGACTATTTTGGTAATATTGCCATAATCATAATATATAAGTGCACCATTTTTAATTTAGCAGATTAGTACCAGGGTCTTATCTATATCACTTCAAGAAAAACCTTTAACTTACCTAGACGGGCCTTTCCTTTAACGATACAATATGGGACACCCATTTTCCTGCAGAGGGCAGGGAGGAAAAGGACAAGCTGAAAAAACAAATACAGACTTACACTTTGAGATAAAACAAGTAAATTTATCCATTATTTTAATAAACAATTCAGAATGTCGCGTAGCTTCATTTTGGGAAATGTACTTGACGAACAAGTCCTCAGTTGAAGAAATTCAATAATGCATCATTGAAAACAATTATGGTGTATGCTTATGACAACCCGACAGAAGCAAAACTTCAATAAACCGATTTTTTGGAGGCGCTGGGCGTCAATCCCAATATCACTCACATGTTAGGTGAACGTTCTAAGATACAATCTCATTAAAACACTTGTGTCAAAAGCGAGTACACAGACCGGCATAATTTTCACTTCAAAAATCACCAACAAATCTACTTGCAGAATTATACAATACTTAGATCTGATTTTCATTTGCAAATAACTGAGATATTGTATGTGCTTGCAGTGTGTATATGAAGAGCGCTAGTGCTGACCCATTACTTGCATAATCAGATATAAAAGCCATCAAGTATTTATTCAGATTCTATTGAATATCATCCCTTGTGTAGTGAATTTGCCCTGAGACCGTTTGTGAGAGAATTCTTTTGTTCAATAGTGATTAGATATGTTTTATGTAGGAAAAAACATAGAAAACCCTGCTCTTCTTAGAAATCACGGTATAAACAAAAGGTAATAATCATGAATTATGGTTTTATGATATATTATTGTACTCACAAAGTGCTAAATATCTAAAATAGCCGAGCGTGACGGCTCAGATTTTTGTGCTGTAATGCGCGTGAGAAATGTAGGATTTTTGTAATGAATTTATAGCATTTTTTTAAAATTAATATTTTCCACTTTCCAGTGCATTATTCTAAGCCATGAAGTTTTCAAAATGTTAGTAATGTTAAATGGCCGCACAAGTGTGTTGTGTTTGGTAGCAGAGAGTGGAGATTTTCATACAATTTAAAAGTAGGGTTTCAAAGTGTAGGGCTTACTGCTAAAGCACATATAAGTTTTTCACTAAAATGTGGTGCGATGACTTGGAAATTTTAAGAAACTCAACTTAACCTCAAAAGAAAAAATGGTGTAAATCGAATTTCTTCTTGCATTTACAAAATGGCATGTTATAAATGCACCAAAACCCTAAATGAAGATGAAAAGAAGTACAAAATTCTCTGTGATTTCTGTAAAAACCAGTTTTGCTTAAACTGTTCTGGATTTACGACTTCTGAGGCACATGTGACGAAACTGAGTAAAAGAACAATGCTTTTTGCCTGCTCAAGCTGTATACCAGGGGTTCTTGATACAGCAAAAGGAACCACTGAGGGCATATCAGTTGTTTTTGATGACAAACTAAATGTTATTAAGAATGAGCTAGAAAAGAGTTTTCAGGATTTCTTACACATTCTAAAGAAGTCTTTTGAAAACAAACTGGACAAAATGACCAAAGAACTAGAAAAGAACAAATTAAGAACTATTCAAATTCTGCTCGCAAACAGCAATACCAACGAGACACTAGAGGAGAATAAAAACAAGAATCCTGCTGTTGCTAGGTTGCTACTATCAACACAATCCAGCCTTCCAACACTGTAAAAAAAAGGAGCTGAAGTGAAGCCTCCTTAAAAAAAATACATGAACTTGCCGTTAGGCTTAACTTCCCCCGACAGACCGCATACAAACATGAACATGAACACTACCCTATCAACCCAAAGTATCCAGTGCCCAACCAATCAAATGGGCACCAGAGAAAATCCCATAGATCTAAAAGTTGCTGATAGATCCAGTACAGCATGGGGTTGACTCCCGAAACAGTTCCAGATAATCTCGTATCATATATTCAAAACAATACAGAAGTAAAAAATACCATATGCGAAAAACTCTATACCCGAAAAGACAGATGGAACAGCTCTTTCAAAATTGGAATTCCTAAGGACTCATTGGGTGAAATAATGACCTCAGACCTCTGGCCATCTGGGGTTATGTTTAACCATTTTACAAATATCAGACGCAATCCAATAATGGAGAGAAGGTGGAATCCAGTGGGTCAACGGAACACACAAGGAACAACCCTACAGAATGTGAGAAGAGGCTGGCCCAAGGGCAGATAAAGGCACTGGTAGTGTTTCATCAAAATATTCAGTGCCTCAAAAACAAGCTACACGACATGGAGGTACTGTTGAAGACAACGGAGTGTCCAGAAATTGTTTGTTTGACGGAACATTGAGTTTTGGAAAGCGAAAAATCAACATTACAACTTGAAAATCTTTTTACAATATCCACTTTTGCTAGAAAAGAAATGGTACATGGGGCTCATGTATCATGACCACCAGCCGAATTAATGCCATGGAGGAGCCTGAAATTGTGAGTAGAAGCATTGAGGAAACCATAGAGTGTGCAACAGCAGTCATAAAAGGTGAAAAATTAATTGTAGCTTGTTTGTATAGACCACCCTCGTTGGGTTCAGAATCATTCTTCATATTTGTAAATAGTTTAAATAATGTCTTAAAATATATGAATAATAAGTACCAACATTATAAAACCATTGTCTGTGGTGATTTCAATATTGATTTTCTGACCTGCTCAACTAAAATAAGGCAGCCTCAAGATTTAATGAAAAGTTACAATTTCGCACAAGAAATTTCCGAACCAACTCGAATTATTAATAGCAGTGCCACACTCCTAGATCATGTGTATATAAACTTTAATAATACATTTTATGTGAAGTAAAAACAACAGCTTTATCTGATCATGAGGAACAGGTTCTAAAAGTCTCCGAGCTGATGCATACGAGGAACTCACAACAAGTCGTGGAAATGAGAGTGTACTCCGAGGCAAAAATGATAAGTTTTGGGGAGCCACTAGAGCAGGAGACATGGTATGATGTGTACAACTCCTCAGAGGTTAACGTGGGGTATAATATTTTTAAATATATTTTTCTAGAAGCCATAAACTTAATATTTCCCAATAAAAAATTTATAATAAAAGTGAAAAAAGCAGATCTTGGATCACAAGCGGTATAAAAGCTTCTTCAAAGACAAAAAAAAAAGAAACAACTCTAGATCTGATCTACTGAAGCATAAAAAATATGTATATATCTATAAAAAAGTTCTTACACAAGCAAAAAAAAATACTTAAAGGAGTACATAGCCCACTCAAAAAATTCATCTAAAACTGTGTGGAATATTGAAAAGCAATGTACAGGGTGTCCCAAATTCGAGCCTCATCATTGGGATCTCGGGAACTAGAAGAGATACGAGATCGATTAAATGGAAGCAAAGTTGCGCAATTTGATGCTGATCAATATGCCACCTTGCAAGTTTCAAAATTCCGAACACTTCCGAAGATTTTTGGAAAAAACTGAATATTAGCGATATCATTTTTATTTTTTTATGACTTTATTTGAATAGATATAACAAAATAAATTTCACATTCTCATTGTTACTTTTTCTTTTCTACAAGATGGTGTTATCAGATTTTCAAACCAACGTTTCGTCTTTGAGCTGCCATCATCAACTTTGTTTTTTTAAATACGGCCCTGGATTTTTTGTTGCGGACTTTAAGAGCTTCTAAGGTTCCAGAATCAATGATGTATCGCACTTAATCGAAAAATTCATATTAATGGCATTTTTCATAAGAACTCATGTGTTAGAGAGAGCTAGAAAACAGATTTTTGGTAAGATCTTACCAGGAAATCATTAAAATGATTTTTTCGAAAAAGTGCGATACAACAATGAGAATGTAAAATTTATTATTTGTTCCAAATCTGATCCCACACAACTATTTACTTGGGTAAATTGCTAAAAATATAGCCTAGAGCCTATGGTTTGAGGCTTGACACTTTAATAATTATATTATTTATTAACCACTTCTTATGTTAGTTTTTAAGCTTTCTTTATGCAAAGCGTTAATGCGTAAAAAAAGGTTTTGTTTTTAATCCTATTAAAAATCTATTTTCTGTCTCGCTCTAACACATGAGTTCTTTTGGAAAATTTCACTAATATGAATTTTTCGAATAAGTGCGATACATCATTGGTTTTGGGTTAAAAAATCCGTAATAAAAAATCCAGGGCCGTATTTAAAAAAACAAAGTTGATGATGACAACTCTAAGACGAAACGTCGGTTTGAAAATCTGATAACACCATCTTCAAGAACAGAAAAAGTAGCAATAAAACTGTGAAATGTATTTTGTTGTATCTATTCAAATAGAGTCATAAAAAAATAAAAATGAAATCGCGAGTATTCGGTTTTTTCCAAAAATCTTCGGAAGTATTCGGAATTTTTAGGCTTGTGAGGTGGCATTTCAATCAGCATCAAACTGCGCAACTTTGCCTCCATTTAACCGACCTCGTATATCTTCGAGTTTCCGAGATCCCAATGATGAGGCTCGAATTTGGGACACCATGTACAGGGCATTTTACAAAAAACAAACAGTCAGTTATTGAAAGTGTAAAGCATGATATTGCTCTAAAATATGTAAAAAAAAAAACTTCAAAAAATTTATTTTTATATCCAACCTCACCTAATGAAATTATTTCAATTATTATATATAACTTAAAAAATAAAAAATCTGTAAGGCAAGACGAGATTCCTATATCTGTAATAAAATCAGTACATACGAAAATAGCAAGCCCCCTTAGCTTCTTAATTAATCGTTTAGAATCTGGAATCTTCCCTAGTGACTTAAAAGTTGCTAAAATAAAACTCATTTACAAGAAAGGAGATACAAAGGATGTTAAAAACTATAGACCTATTGCTCTGTTAAACAATTGTTTGAAAAAGTTATATATGAAAGATTAATAAATTACTTTGAAACAGAAAACTTACTCTCTATACTCTATTTCGAAATGATGCGAAGTAATAAATCATTTTCTGATGGCTGATACATAGGCCTACATAATTACGTACTTTCCCAGCATTATATTTATCACACTTAGGTTTTTTTATTACTATTGTAAACATTCAAATTTACGATTTTTTGTATGCATACCCTAAAGTTTAAGTAATTGTAATTTTTCTGTTATATTTGTTCTTCCGAAGAAGACACAGTGTGTTTGTTTCATTTCATAGTTTCAATTAAAATGGCTAATTCAGTTTTCTCTCCAGTGAAACGAGCGAGCAAATGTCCATTTTCTGTTAACAAAAAGAATATTATTCTTAATGTATATGACGCCCTCAAACATCAAAATCCTCTGTATAGCGTTGATACTGTGGTGGAAATGTGTTCGCAAATGTCGGGTGTTTGAAAAACGTCGATATATAAATTAAGGTGTGAACGAAAAAGTGGAGCTGTAAAACCACCTATACCATCTTCAGGAAGAAAGACGGTGCCTATCGATGAAGACTACAAACTTATAATTAGAAGAACAGTACATTCCTTTTATTTTAATAAGGAAATACCAACCATCGACAAAATTTTAGGAGCCTTGAAGCAAGACCAAAATAAGTCTCCAACGATAAGCAGGAAGAAATTGTGGACAACTTTAAAACAAATGAATTTCAGCTGGGAAAAACAAAGCAGAAAATCGCTCCTAATCGAAAAAGATGAAATTATTTGCTGGAGAAGACATTACTTAAGACAGATAAAGCAGTTTCGAAGTGAGAATAGAAAGATTTATTATCTGGACGAAACATGGCTTAATGAAGGATATACGGTTGGGAAGATTTGGTCAGACAAAAATATTTCAAGTTTTCGTCAAGCATTCTTAGAAGGCTGGTCCGCCGGACTAAAACCACCATCTGAGAAAGGAAAGCGACTGATTATTACACACCTTGGAAGTGTTGATGGTTTTGTTGAGGGCGGTTTGTTAATGTTTGAGACCCATCTTTGAATACAGGGATCCTAAGTGCACTGATTGGGCTGGTTTTAGTCTTACCCTTCAGGAGCAGAGGCGGATCTCTATTGCAAAGATATCAAATCGTGATGAGATTGAGCTGGCCTCAGAGCAACTGAGGACAGCCATAAATACGGCTTATCATGAAAACTGTCCAGTCAAGACTAAAAGAGACAACAGAGGAACCACTTGGTGGAACAACTCCCTTGACAAACAAAGGAAGAAGGTTCGTAAACTCTTTAATAGAGCTAAAGAGACCGGCACATGGGATCAATACAGAACTGCTCTAACGAACTACAACAAAGCCATCAAAGAGGCAAAAAGGAATTCATGGGAAACCTTCTGCCAGGGCATAACAGATGCACCTGGCAGTGCAAGGATCCATAGAATCCTCTCTAGAGAACCCGTTCAGGAGTTAGGATCGCTAAAACGACCTGACGGATCCTTTACGGAATCTGGCATGGAGACGTTGGAGCTTCTGGCTAGGACTCATTTCCCGGGATGTCGGATTTTGCATAATGATGAGGAGGAGCCTGTTTGGGACCGATCAAATCGGCCAAAAGCGGGTGATTGGATTGTCCCCAAGAACAACATTAATCCATCAACAATTAAAAGCGCTATTTTATCGTTTCAGCCTTTTAAACCACCTGGTGAGGACGGAATATTTCCAGCACTGCTGCAGAACGGTCTGGAAGTATTAACACCGTTCTTAATCAAACTTTTTAGAGCCAGCCTAGCGAGTAATTATATACCTAGCAGCTGGACTAAATTCAGAGTGGTGTACATCCCAAAAATGGGACGTAGGGAATCAACACCTAACTCATGGAGACCTATAAGTCTGACCTCCTTTCTGTTGAAATGCATGGAAAAGATACTTGACGTGCACATCAGAACGGGTGCAATTGGTGAGTATCCACTGAATGCTCACCAATATGCGTATCAGACCGGCAAATCTACAGAACTAGCACTAAACAACCTTGTCGGGAACATAACACAAGCGTTAGAAAGCAAGACTATCGCGATGGGTGTGTTCTTAGACATCGAAGGAGCATTCAATAATACATTACCAAACTCCTTATACACAGCATTAGCTGAAAGAGGGGTTGAACCACAAATAAGGAACTGGATCGGAAGTATGTTAAACTGCAGAGTGGGCACAACAACCCTACAGGGGGAGAGCTACAGATTCAGGGCTGTTAGGGGGTGTCCGCAGGGCGGGGTTTTGTCGCCCCTTCTGTGGTCTCTCCTGATGGATGGGCTGCTGGCGGTCCTCTCGCTGTGGGATGTGGAGGTGCAGGCATATGCGGATGATCTAGTAATACTGATAAGAAGCAACTTGCAAAGAACTATTTCAGAGGATCTGCAAGAGGTGCTGACCGTGGTCTATGACTGGTGTGAAAGGGAGCAACTATCTGTGAACCCACACAAAACAGTTATAGTACCATTCACAAGGAAGAAAAGGCTGGAAGACCTAAGACCACCTTCACTCAAAGGAGAAACTATCCCATTTGCGAATACAGTTAAGTATCTGGGAATTACCTTAGATAAAACACTTAACTGGAATGCGCATCTGGATAAAATTGCCGCAAAGGCGAAACTGTCATTATGGACCTGCAGACACATTTGCGGCAAAACATGGGGCATACATTCCAAACAAATGCACTGGCTCTATATCGCGGTCATAAGACCAATGATAACATATGGGGCAGTAGCTTGGTACTCTAAGAGCTTACAGAGCTCCGCGAGAATCAAATTATCTACCTTACAAAGACAAGCGTGTCTGGCAATTAGTGCCGCTTTCGGTACTACACCCACGGCAGCGCTTGAGTGTCTTCCAAATCTGCCACCTCTTCAAATAGTACTGGAGAAGGAGGAGACACAGGCGGTGATCAACAATCCGCAGGCGATCATCATGGTGCCCAACAGGCTGGAAAATGCCAATGAGCAGGACAGTGTGTTGGGTCTACCATCAGATGTTATGCCTACCATGCCTATGACGTCCTCCTACCAGAGAGGAACGAATGGGCGAAGGACTCTGAAAATCTGAGAAGAACAGAGAATAGTTGGTTCACTGACGGCTCCAAGACCAATGATGGTACGGGAGCTGCTGCATGGAACAAAAATGGTAAGGTTGAGCTTAAATGTTCCCTAGGCAAACATGCAACCATTTTTCAGGCTGAAGTTAAGGCCATTGATATGACTGCACAGTGGCTCATCGATAGAAACTGGAAAGGCAAGTCAATCAAAATTTTCTCAGACAGTCAAGCAGCTCTAAAAGCTCTTGATTCTAGCCGTTGTTCATCCAAGACAGTATGGAACTGCCAGGAACTACTCACCAAACTAGGGAGAGAGAACAAACTTACATTGATCTGGATACCTGGACATACAGGATATGAAGGAAACGAAAAAGCTGATGCTCTTGCGAAGCAGGCGGCCGCAACGGCCTTCATAGGACCAGAACCAGTACTGGGAATAGCTTATAACACAGCTAAAGAAGCCCTCTCCAGGTGGACACAAAATCAATTTGTAGCTAATTGGAGAGAGTTACCAGGCCTAACTCATTCAAAGTTGGCGGTGAATCTGCCATCAGGAATGAGAACCGGACAGCTTCTTCAACTTAGCCGGCAGCAGGTACAGGCTGTAGTTGGCATGTACACTGGCCACTGTCGGCTAAGAAGCCACATAAACAAGATAGGGCTCTCCGAAGAAACGGAATGCCGCTTGTGCTTGGAGGACGAAGAAACAATGGAGCATGTTATATGCCACTGTCCAGCAATGGAAAGAACCAGACAAACAGTCTTTGGAAATACTCAAATCACACTTGCAGATTTGAAAACTATCCACCCCAGAAAGCTGTTCGATTTCTTGAAAAGGATCGAGCCTCTGGCATAGTGGAAACACAGATGTGAGCCACAATAGACCAAGGGTCGCAGTGGAGGGTCCTATTTGGACCCACTCACGTGTACAAATACAATAATGTTTGAGTCAAATCATTCTGGCGATTACCATGAAGACATGAATGGTGATGTGTTCGAAGAATATTTTGAACAAATGTTAGATCTCATTCCACCTAATTCTGTGATAGTGATGGACAATGCGAGTTATCATTCCAGAAAAGTTGACAGAATACCAACTAATTCATGGAGAAAAGCGGATATTATTCAGTGGTTTAGACAGAATAACATACCATTTGATGAAAGTATGGTGAAAAAGGTACTGTTGTCCATAGTGTCCTCAAATAAAGCTCGTTTCACCGAGTATGTAGTTGACAAAATTGCACAGAAACGAAATATTACTATTCTTCGTCTGCCTCCGTCTCATTGCGAATTAAATCCCATTGAACTTGTTTGGGCCCAAGTAAAAAGTTATGTAGCAAGGAGAAACACGACGTTTAAAATGAAAGATGTTAAAATTATCTTTGAGGAATCTTTAAAAAAGGTCGATTCTGAAAAATGGCGTAAGTGTATTGAGCATGTTATAAAAGAAGAAGAAAAAATGTGGAAACTAGACCATTTAATTGACCTAATTGTAGAGCCTTTGATTATATCCTTGGAACATGACGAAGATTCGACGGATTTTTCTGACGACGAAAATGATACACCATAGTTCTCTACATAACTGTTTACACAAAATCGCAATTCTTATACCTTATTATATAAATATTATATGTGATAAAATGTTACAGTAATACTATATATAACTGTTTTTGAATATACATAAATAAGTGAATAAATAAAAGTACTTAGGTAAAACAGGTATTTTAAATTAAATACCCAAACGTAGGCTACTGCAGGTAGAAAATGGTCCCTTTGCTAATAAAGCCTATTGTCTGCAGCCGGATTGCCATATAAAACAGGGTGGAATGGTTAAAATATAATACAGCAGGCTATAACAGCTGTGGCTAAATATTTAGAAATCACAACAATTTATTTGACCACTCTGTTAGCGTTTTGCATTTATAAGTAGGTTTTATTACTCCGCACCATTTCGAAATAGAGTATAGAAAAAATAAATCAACTACTATTAGGGCAATATACCAAGCTTTGTATAAAATTTTAAATTCTCTAAACAAGGGTTGTGAAACAGTGGCATTGTGCCTTGACCTGTCGAAAGCATGCGACATTGTCGACCACACTCTGCTGCTGGAAAAATACTTGACTGCTCGCAAACAATATGGGGCTGACGCTGGACATGGTCGCAATTAAAACTCTAGATTGTGTAACTCTTCTAGGAATTAAGGTAGACAATAGGCTGGATTGGGCGCATCATTATCAATTCTCTAGCAAATAAAGTAGCTTCCTACTCCTATGCATTAAAAATAATCTCCACTCATGTCCATAAAGATTAAAGAAACCTTATTGCTTATCATGCCTATGTGCACTCTCGGCTAAAATATGGAGTTAACTTCTGCGGCGATAGCTCGGAGGCAGGTAGAATATTTGTCCTTCAAAAACGTTGCATCAGAAATATATATAACCTTAAACTTACAGAAATTTGCAAGCAAAAATTTAAAGATAGTAAAATTTTAACACTGCCATCTGCTTATATTCTGGAGGCTCTACTTTTTGCTAAGGAAAATCCTGATCTCTTCCTAGAATGTAACAGAGAACATTCTCATAATACAAGAAATAAACCTAATTTAAAAAGTGTTAAATGCAATTATTTTAGTTTCATTCAAAAAATGTTCAATTTTATAAATTTTTTTAATAAACTACCTTTAGAGGTACGGTCTCTGGAAAACAATTTAAAAAAATACTGAAAACTATGCTTTTGGAAAAATGTTATTACTCTACTGATGAATATTTGGAAGATAGGATTTTTCTAGGTATGAGTGGGTCAATGTGTGTATGTAAATTTTGTATGTATGTATGTGAAATGTATGTTTTGCTGTTAGACTTAGTTTTGTTAGGTACTTATTTTAACTGTTTTCCATTAATCTTGTGATTGCCTGATTTTATCTTAATCTTAATTTTTAACTCACTCCTTTTGCCTCTCTTTTCATCCTTTATTAATGTACTTATAGTTTCTTTGGCATGTCCTACACCCTTTTTATGGGTTATTACAATGTACTTAGTTGCACTTTCTGTCAACTTGTAATTTTGTGGACAAATAAAGATTCTGATTGATTGATTGAAAAAAAAAATAGCCCGGAAAGTATTAAGAATTAATGTGAAGAGCCCTCACTAAGTAATCTTGAATTTTTATAATGAATTTTAGGCATTTGTAAAATTCTTATGCAATATGTAAGTACACTAAATTAAAGAATCATTGCAATATTTGCAATGCATAATATACATTTTCGAATGTTCAAAACATAAGTTTAGCATCGAGCCATGAAGGTTTCAAAATGTTAGTAATGTTAAGGCTCAAATTCTATTCCTCTTGATTTTAATTTCTTGGCGTTTAGTAAGAAATAGTCTTTCTTTATAAAATTACCTTTAATTCCATAGGATTGGACCTCTTCAGTCCTGGTCCCAGAATAGTGGCACAAATGCTAATAATCATACCACATTTTTTTAACATATAAGTGGAATATTAAACGTAAATATTTGGTAGGAAAAGATGAATCATCTAGAACATATCTACAAATATTCTGCTGTTAAAGCCAAAAATTTAATAAACATGTTCGTCTAACTTGAATCTTCTCGAAATACTGAGAGGGATGGCGTTTTCTAATATATTTTGAAACTTATGCAATTGTGTTGTTAACAATTACGGAGGCTAAATTTTTTATTGGAAAAATATGCGGATCAAAACAATGAAAGAATTTGAGAAAACACCCTTCATTAAGAGCAATTTTATCAATTGACTCAAAAGAGTTATTTACAACATTAGCTAAAATCATATAAGCAGTTCTTACCTCAAGAGGGTCAACATCATGTGCAATAACCACCAACTGTGCTTTCTTCTGTTCAATCAGTTTAGTGACTGTGTTGGTGCCAGCCCTAAGGGTGTTGGGCTTCTTTGAAGGAGCCTCTTCTTTCTTGGCTACTTTGGCTTCAGCCTTCGCCTTCAGCCTTGGGAAAAAAATTACCAAAAGTATTTTTATGCAACCGACAGGTTTTCTTAAGTTTGACACTCAGTTGTGTATCAAATCAAATCAATGAATGATTAGTCGCAAATAAAGACATGAAACCTCTTGTAAAGTATAGCCCGAGTGTGGATATTTTCACACTGACAATTTCTTGAATTTATATATAAAATATTATAACAAAACAAATATATGAATTAATAAAAACATTTAAATCTGTGACACTTACCTATTTTTCTTTTGAAGGGCAGTTTCTGGCCTGTATTTTTCTAAAACTTTGAACAACTGGGTGGCTGTAACAAACAGACGAGTAAGCAAAATGTATGAGACATAAAAATGATGCCTACTTTTAAAAAATGTCAGCAGGAGAATTTCAACACAATAATTTATGTTCGCCGGTGAAAGCACAATAAGCAATCATCATAATAAATAGAATTTACAATAATCACTAACTATATATAATTTTACAAAAATATCACTTACATTAAACTAACCTGTTTGTTTATCTAAGGTTTGCGTAAATTGGTTGATCGGTGGTGGCACCTTCAACCTCTTTTGTAGGACTGCCTTTTGCCTTTGGATTCTGATGTATTTGGGCCATTTTACAAATCTAGAGAGGTCACGAGGGGGTTGAATATCCTGGCCTGTCCAAAGAAGAGCAATCGTAAATACTATGGTTATCTTACAGTTTGATGAAATGAGCTTTTAATTTGAGATACCTCAGAATTAAAAAGCTCGTATATTTAGAAGTCAACAGAATATAATCTGACTTAAAAAGTGATCATCATTAGAATAATTATATATCAACAAAATTGAACACATCTTAATCAGCTCAACTCACCGATGCCAAAGTTTCTTGGCCTTTTTTCAAAGAGAGGATTTACATCTTTTTTCTGCTCTACTTTCTTTACAGCGAGAGGGGCAGCCGCTACTTTCTTGCCTACCTTCTTCTTTGGCTAAAATGTATAAAGAATATTTACTGGCACTGCAGGATGTTACCTGTGAGCGGTACAATATTATTATGGAAACATCAGTCCAACTATTTTGGTGGTAGTTAGGCTTTCTTCAAAACCATTCGGATAGCAAATACGGTCATCATATCAACTTCCCCTAAATTTATTTAAATGCAATCATTTGATTCAGTCAGTTTTGATTAACTTGATTTTATTGTAAAAAAAAAGAAACAGAATTAACCCAATTATCATTCGATTACCGTAATTCTATTTGTCACGACTTTCAGTGAGACTAAAATATATAAGTGGACCAGAAACCAGAATTGACTTTACTTTATACTGGGGCCTAGTTTCTCATTTCCTGAAGAAATTCTCCGTGAAAACAATTGAGCTAATAATAATGGGAATGGGAAGTATAGATTTATCCCCTTGGCAAAGTTAATTCTTAACAGGCAGACAAAAGACTGGGCTTTAAAAAATCTGCAAATAACGTGATGTCAACTTGGCAGTAAACATAACATAACAAAGTTAAAAATATAGGATTTTCGAGCAAAAGCTTGAATTCTTTTAAGACGTAAGTAATATACTTGGAAATATAGATACTGACTTATTAATTTGATTAGAGAAACAATGAAAAATAGCCACAAAAACTGGTTTGTAAGAACACACTTTCAAGTTACCTGTCAATACCAAATTTACATCACATTTTCAGATCATCTTGGTAAAATAAAAATATTATAAGAAAATACGCACTAGGGAATAAAGTATGGGAAACTCACTTTCTTCTGAACCATTTTGAGTTAAAGAACTATTTAGGATGCCCTAAATATATACAGGTAAAGTAAACTTTGCACGCACAAACGACCTCCTGAGAAAAGGCCGCTGCGGAAAAAGAACGATTTGACAATGTTGCCATGTTGCCACCTCTACTATTGAATGATTGCCAACATGCCAGGCTAGCCACATAATACATATTGCCAACCTTTGCATTGTTTTCGATCTTACCAACACATTTTAAACTGGTATTTTGATAATATATTACATGGGATAACTGTTTTCGAAATTTTGTATAACAAAATAAGTAAATGCCATATCAGATATTTAATATTTAGTTAGGCCAGGAACAACCACAAATTATACAAGATCTTGTCCGTACTACATCAGAGGGCTTCAGAGTTGCGCGCGCATTACATTGCTGACAAAAATGTCTAATATTACACTTCACGCATGGCCCTTCGCTCGCTATGGGGACGCAACCAACAGAAACAACAACAATTTATCGAAATCACAATTACAAGTAAATCTTCACTAGTATCAACATATAGACTGCAATTTAAGGAATACATGAGTTTGACCTACGCACTGCATGTCGGCAGTAGGTTTACTCATCTCAACTTATCACGCTTTACCATGCCCAAAATGAAGAAAAAACTTTTTACACATATTATTTAAAATAAAAAAAAAAAACAGACTAAACATCCAACCACTCAGCTACGGATCAGTTGGCAGCAACTCGAGTAGACCGTAATGATATGGTGTTACTCAATAAGGTAATGCGCGCGCAACTCTGAAGCCCTCTGATGTGGTACGGGAAACATCTACCACAA
>JAEQML010073759.1:0-14778 GCA_016904865.1 Pissodes strobi | reverse complement strand
GGAGTGAATATTTAAGTTTAGATGGACGCAAATTATTCTTAGAATTATTGATTAAATTTGAATATAATTAATGAGGCGCTAATGCTCAACGATTTTAACCCTTTTCAAGTTCGTTCCTGTATCATAGGTAAATATGTAAAGCAATATTGAAAATTTGGCAATTGTAAATATACACTAAATAAACAAAATAAATATTTTGCAAAGACCAAGGAATCAGAAATATACTTAGGTATTAGTTTACAAAGATTTATTGCAAGATAACTGCTACTAAGAGAAACCACCTCAAATTGATAAAATTAAAAGCACGTTGGGCGCCAATTTGTAGCGAAAGTTAGCGAAATACTAATTCATTAATTAAGTATGGCGTTAGGCGCCATTTTGTAATGAAATACTAGTTGTTCATAACCATAAGAAGTATTTTTAGTAAATGATGTTCGTTTTGAGACTCTTTTTTATTTTTTCAGGGGGTAGGTCGTTTCTTTTACTAGCCGTAATTTTTTTGGGCGCCAGAGTTCCTAGAGACAATGCAAACTGAATATGAAGACTTAAATATAAATAAATATAAAGATAAAAATATCAGAAATTTGCCCTTATATTTCGCAATGTTTCACAGACCTCTATCCTGCGACAAATTAAAGAAGTAAATTCCAAAACAACAATATATTAAATATACAATTAAATTACAAATATGATTGATGAAACTATTTGACATGGAGTTTATCAATGTAATTAAATATCAAATATAATTGATGAAATTATTTCAAATGAAGTTTACCTGCTGAATAAATTGACTTAGTAATGAAAAATAAAATTAATGTGAAATATTAAAACATTAATTGTGAAAATACAATTGTGAAAGATTAAAAAATACAATTGGTCTTTACAATATTATGTTTATCTTCTACTGACTAATACTTAGCTTCGTCCAATTATTCTGTAACCATGCGATCGTATTGGGACCTCCACTGGAACCGTTTCTGCCTGTTCCCAAGTTAGTATCTGTTGGGTTTATCGAGGACTTATTTGGCTCACGAAGTGTTGGTTCCCTTTGATTGTTCCCTTGTTGCTGTACCAACAGCAACGTGTTTTCTTGAATCAGTCGTGGAGATTTATAACATGACAGGAGAAATAAACTAGTCTTAGACCAATGTATATTGCTAATTAAATAATATTCAAGGAAATATGCGAACATCAGTGACAATGTTAAACATAATATGATGAAGCAATCTACAAATTGAAAACTCACCGGTAAAAGCAGATATATGCAGAAACGTAAATTGTTGGGCAGACAATAAGCAAAAATTATAAATAATTACTGTTACTCAAGATATCCTTTTCTTTACTTTAAAACATAAAATTCAAAAGAAAATGATGATTGAAGTATAAAATTCAAAAGAAAATAATGGAATGACGTTCCAATTCAGTGACTCTCGGTAAATTTAAATAAAAGGAAACTTAAAATTTGATAATAAACAGAGAAATAGAGGTACAACCTCTAACAATGAGTCTTATGACTCAAAATAAGTAAATACTATGACTTTACTTAGGCCCTTGGCACATGACAGATACACGAAAACTGAGCGCAATTGCGCCTCAATTCAATTAAAGATAAAGATAATATAATCACTATCTCGCATCGAGATAGAAATTAAGATAAAAGATAAAACCAGATAAATTTACATATGTGAGACTAACCTCTAATAAATGCAAAGTAATGTCGGTACATCACGATTGAGACTAGACAGGGTGAGTGCTAATAGTTATATACTTGATGTAACAAATAAACTGAAAATTTAATTAAATAAGCCTGAAAAGGAAAAATATTAAAACCAGCAATAATATGAGGGAAAATTCGGAGAAATTCTACTGAAAATTCAATTTACTACCTTTGCAGGAATATATAGAAATAACTCCGGGAATTAACCCAAATAACACTGTTCAATTTGAATGAAAATACGTAAAATTGTGCGTGACCACTGAACGATAAAATAATTACGTTCTCTCTAAATTGGACTAAGCCTCTTTCAAATTACATGAATTTGATTAATGAGAGACGCAAATATTCACCAATAAATCGGTATTATTACCCAAAAGGTCACGAAAATAATTAAAAAATATTGAAGATATAAGCTAATTAAAAGTGTAATATAAAAATGCTAAATTCTTGCTTTAGTCAAATAAGACTAAGCGAATCAGAAACAATTATTAATTATGTATTTAAAAATGAAAGAATTAGTTAAATATATTGCAAGATGAATTAAATATTTCAAGATTAAAAAATTAGCACTTACCCGTCAACGTCTCAACACAAGACAAAATCTCTCGCATTCAAAATTAAAGACGTTAGACAAATTATGCTTGCCGATGTTTTATCGGCTAATTTATAACATGTAATTAACGCTATAAACCACGTAGCATCAAGTAATAGACATACCCAATATTAAATATGGTAATCTATAGTAAAATAAATTCACGAATTATAGGTATAAAACAGCGTACTAGCGCTTTTAAAATCGTTATTCGCACGAAATAAACCCATTCGTGAATATATGCCACTGGCGACTTAAATATTAAATATCGAAAATCATTTGCAATTGAACCGAAATTTTAGTGTAGCGGAATATAGCATATATTCCGTTACAGTGTATACGTATTATTGTATACCTATATATTTTCAACACTGATATATAAATGGGCGTCGGGTAAGTTATATTAAGGAAAACTTGAGAATCCCTTTTTTTATACGATAGGACGAAAAACTACACCCTTCCGATGTGTTTTCTCATCGCAAAAGTCATGATTCCAGGATATTTTATTCGTTGTTTGGCAACATGCAATAACTGTACAGGAATAGGCAATAACTGTACGGGAATATAACATTTCCGTCCTACTCAAACGCCTTGTTTGTCAGATCTGACGTTTATCAAAAGTAACATTTAGCTGTAGTTTCCGTATCATATAATTTTTTTTTATTCAGCTGTTTTCTACCCTTTGGGTATAAGCCTCCCTTCTATTTTGCCAGTTGTCACGATTTTGTGCCACCTAGTACCAGTTCAGTCCCGCCGTTCGTTTCAGATCGTCGCTCCATCTCATTTGCGGTCTTCCTGTGCTCCTTCTTTTGCTCCATGGTCTCCATTGAATTAGTTTACCACTCCACTTATCCTGGTCTCTTGCGACGTGTCCCGCCCAGTCCCATTTCTGAGCAGCGGCGCGTTGCACGACATTAATCACCTTTTAAATGAAGAGTGAAGGCTGTGTGCATGTACGAAATGTACTAAATGAAAAACTTTTGTATTCCATGCATAAATTTAATCCAAAAGGACATCTTTATCAGCGTAACAGAGCGCATTCGGCGATATCCATCATCAGTGTTACTTGTCAGTTGGAACAAAAGCCATCAAAACGTGGTCCCCACGTCAGTCTGATATTTTGTTAATCGTTTTAATTATGTGAACCTTTCTTAAAATGTAAAGTGTTATTTAAATTTTGATGTGACCGTTGTCGATTTGATGTAGTTTGTGCCTCTTGTGGATATGTTCTTTTGTTCCAACTGACAAGTAATACTGATGATGGCTATCGCCGAAAGCGCTCTGTTACGCTGATTAAGATGTCGTTTTGGATCAAATTTATGCATGGAATACAAAAGTTTTTCATTTAGTTCAATCACCTTTGTTTTTCTCCTGATCCATTCATTTGTTTTCCTATCCCTTAATGATATTCCCAAGTATTCTCCTCTCAATAGCTCTCTGGTTTACATTAAGTTTGTCAAGTATAGCTTTCGTGAAGGTCCAAGTTTGTGACCCGTAAGTAGTTACTGGTAGGATTACACTGGTTGTATAATTCGGTTTTGAGGTTTAGGGGTATGTCCATATTCAAGATGTCTTTTATTTTGGCATATGCCGCCCAGGTTTGCCGTATTCTCTCATTTATTTCGAGTTCTTGATTAGCCTTGCCTATAGTTAGTGTTTGTCCTAGGTATTTGTATGCAGTTAGTTTCTCGATTCTGTTGTCTCCTAGGGTAATTTCTCGTTCATCATCTACGTTTGATGTCATGTACTTCGTTTTGTCAAAGTTGATTTCTAGGCCTATGCGCTTCGTGGCCCTGTAGATGTCATCGATAAGTGTGACCAGTTCTTCTCTGCTTTCGGCTATCACTACTATGTCGTTGGCTAACATTAAGTGGTTGAGTTTCTCCCCATTGATATTAATGCCTCTGTTTTGGAGGTCGATTGTTTTTAGTGCGTCTTCCAGAACTAGTGTGAAGAACTTGGGTGACATAGGGTCTCCTTGGGGCACTCCTCTGTTAATTGCAACTCTGTCGGATTTTTCGTGTAGCTGGATTTGTAGAGTAGCGTTTCGGTAAATGTTGTTAATTAGGTTTGCGTATCTGTGGTCTATTCTGGCGTGTTTCAGGGCTTGCTGTAGTGCCCATATTTCCACCGTGTCGAAAGCCTTTCTAAAATCAATGAATGCTAGCCATAAAGGTAGATTGTATTCCACAGCCTTCTCGATTAGTGTTCTCATCGTTTGCAGGTGTTCTGTAGTACTGTAGGCCTTCCTAAACCCAGACTGCTCTTTTGGCTGGTAATAGTCTAACTTTGGTGTGAGACGGTTGTTTAATATTTTCGAGAATAAGTTATATATTTGGGACAGTAGACTGATCGGTCTGTAATTTTCTAGGTTCTCGGTGTCTCCCTTTTTGTGAATGATTATCATGAGGGCGTTTGTCCAGTCCTGTGGTATGTCCTCCTTTTCCAGACATTTGTTGAACAATATTTCTAGTTGGTCTTCTAGTATATCTCCGCCTTTTTTTAACATCTCCGTTAGTATGCCGTCTTCGCCCGCTGCTTTCCCATTTTTCATATGATGTAATGCTGATCTGATTTCGTCTTTTGTAATCTCGGGTATGTCTTCAGAGTTGACGTTCATAACTTTCACTTCCTGGTCTTGTACGGATATGTCGCTCATTACTTTCGTCTCGTATAGGTCTGCATAGAATTCTTGTACCGTTCTTATAATTTCGTGTCTTGCTTCAATTCTTTGTCCTGTTTTGTCTTTGATTCTGACGATTTCTTTCTTTGTCTTTGTCGCTAGTCTTCTGAACACTTTCGTTCCTATGTGTTGTTCCAGTACTTTCTGCGCGATTTGCACATTGTGTTCTGATGTCCTCCTTTGCCATCTTTCTGGCGATTTTATTTGTTTCGGCGTATTCTGCTGATGATCTTTTGTTATTTGCTATAAGTTGTCGTCTTTTATCTAGCATGTTTAGTGTTTGCGCGCTTACTTTATTTTGCTTTTTAATTTTTGTTTCTGTGTACGCTTCTGCTGCTTGGTTTAGAGTTCTAGTGATCGTTTTGTTTGTTTCGTTTATGTCATAGGTACTCAGTCTCTGCTCTTTGAATCTGTTTCCCAGGTATATTTGAAATTTATTTGGGTCATGTTGGAGTTTCTCCCTGTCAATCTGTTTGTGTATCGACTTTTTGATTTTTTTGCAACGCTCTAGTTTTTGGTTTATGCTTATCCTTGCCCTCACCAGACAATGGTCACTTCCAGTATTAAATCTGTTCAATACCTCGACGTTTTGTACTATTTGGATGTTCTTCGTTAGAATATAGTCGATTTGGTTCAATGTTCTCCCGTCTGGGATTGCCCAGGTCCATTTGTGGTTGGGTTTTTTTTGAAAAGGTGTTAGCGGTATAGAGATGTTTTTCTTCCAGAAAGTCTGTCATCATTGAGCCTCTGGGATTTCTTTTGCCTAGCCCGTCCTCGTCTTCGGCGATGCTCGTGGGAGCATATGCCTGAATTATCTTTAGTGTTTCCAGTTTATTTATTTGTATCGTTACGTATATCACTCGTTCGGATATAGCTTTGAGCATTTTTACGTTGTCTGTTAGTCTCTTGTGTATCAGTATGCCTACGCCTCCTAGACTGGAGTTTTCGTGTCCTTTGTAGCAGAGCTTATGACCTGATTTGAGCTTAGTGTAGCCTTCGCCTCTTTTCCTTGTCTCACTTATGCCAATCACGTCCCATTTGATTTTTTCTAGTTCCGCTTCCAGTTCTTCAGTTCTGTCTTCAGTCGCCATTGATCTAATGTTGTACGTAGCAATGTTCATCTTTGTGTGGCAGCCTGATCTCTTCCAGTTTTTCTTCGCACCCTCCGCCGTTCCATTCTGTCTACAGCTGCCGTTGTAGGGAACTTTCCGGCTACTGCGGACTGAGGGCCTTTCGGTTTTTGTTACTATTCATTTAATTAAGGGGGGCATTTAAAACACCACGCTTGCCGAGCGGGTTGGTGAGTTTGTGTTTCAGCCGCCCCTCTGGGGAACAGACGCTGTTAATAGCCGCCCATTCTGGGTGAGACGCTATTGTGCTAGTTTTGGTCCGCCCTGGGTATTTCATTTCCCCGGTACCACCTATATCTAGGAGGCTTTCCCCTATCCGCCACCTGGGGAGGCGCCCGATGGGGGACTAGCAACCCCCACATCATATCATATCATTTATTAATCAACATTTACAAGTTTGTTCTTATTACTAGTTCTTAAGATACTTGTCTTTAGATTACTAACTCTTATAGTACTAGGCAGGCTGAAAAGCGAGTCTTTGAGCACACGCTCGGCAATACTACCCTACACACTCGGGGGCGAGGCATCCTAAGAATGGAAGTTTATCAATTTCATGCTAGTATTCAGATTACGTGGGTGTATCCCTTCAATCGTTTTGAATTAAAGCCGGGGCCACACATGCGGCATTCGGCGAACTCCGAGCAAGGGTTTGCCGAACTGCGATCAGTGCGTATGGGAAGTTTGCAGTTTGGCAAATCGTTCGGCAACTCGCTCGCCTTTTCCCACGCGGTGTCGGTAAATTTGCATGCATCAAAGAGGACGAGCGCTCGCCTCGCTGTTGTTCGTGGAGTCATCCATACATCCAGACATTTGTAGTTCGCTTTTAACAACGGCTGGAGATTGTGAGAGTGGTTTTGTTTCACCGTTCACCTAGTAAGCAAGTGATGTTTAGTATTGTGACATTTTTGCGTAAATTGAATATTGTTAATATACATACATATTCATTATTTAGGTAGGTACTTTTCTTTATGCAGCATATTTTTACTTTACTTTTATTAACCTGAAATCCAGCAGATATCTAGGATTTTGTTTCGAGCGGAGTCTGACCATTTGCGGGATAATAGTCTCTCAGGCCTAGAGCCATAAAAACCCGCCGCATAACACAACAAAATCAGCCGCAGCAATTGTCACAGAATCATCGCTATTCATGTTTATTTTCAAATTAAACCTTTCTGGCGAACATTCGGCGTTTCCCACTTTTTGGATCGGAGTTCGGCAATGCCCGCATGTGTGGATGAAAATGCGAATTCCATTTGGCTAGATTCGGTAGTTGGCGAACATTCGCAGTTCGCCGACTGCCGCATGTGCGGCCCCGGCTTAAGATGTAGTTACAACACTAGTGGGCCGGCTGTTCGATATATTTAAGAAATGACTATTTAATAATATTAATAATATTAATAATAATAATAATAATAATAATAATAATAATAATAATAATAATAATAATAATAATAATAATAATAAAGGTGTTTTTATTATGAAATTTAAAATTAAAAAAAAAAGAAGAAACACTATACTAACTGTATGTATGTAGTATGAATGAGCCATAATTAAACTCAAAATAGATTTATTTCACCCCGGGTAAAACCTGTGCATTTAAAGCAGCATATTTCAGTTCTTCATTACGACTCCTTAGTCCGAACCTGGATGGTCGATCCCATTATATAAAAGAATACTTGAAAATATATCTTGGTCCCCGTCACTGTTGTTAAAAACAACAATATGTCAAAGAAAGAAGTGCGATAATGGACTCGTCCACGCTTATACTCTTGCTAAGTAAAAGGACATTTCGTAAAGGAAATCGTTCTCTAAGTAATATATATCTATCTCCGTTAGTATTGTGTAAACAATAATGTGTCAAATAAAGGAAGAAAACAGTTTCTACCCTTTCAATCTCAAATGAGTTCGGCATTTGTGCCATCCCCCACTTTATTTTGTGTCTTGCCGCCAGCAAGAAGAAGAAATTAGTTTTATTAGTACCTTGCTAACACTCAAGCTTGCTAGATCGGTTACGTCACCGCTCTCTAGCCAGTGCAGTTCCAACTTTCTCTCGAGCAACAGCAAAATTGCCGCTTCCCGTTTTCGCGCCAAAAGGTCACACCCTTTTAGGCCATTTTCTCCGTTTGTATGCACAGTATTAGAGAATATCTAGCGCACCTCAGTTACCTTTGTCCAAGATTGGACAAAGACCTCTTTTGGGCGTTTTTACGCAATTCCTTAAAGCCAGAAACGACGTGGCGTCTTGCCTTCCCTGTAGTTGAAGAGAACCAGTAAAATGACGGTACCAAAGTGGTATCTCAAATTGTGCCTGTACTATTAAAATTAAGAATTTGAAGTCAGATATAGGAAATTAGGATATCAAGGTATTTTGTGGAGTGAAAGGAAAGTTGGAATTTTAAAGACAAACTTTTTATTTTGAAATTAACAAATCAAGACTTTTTTGTAGCTACTTAGTAATAAGTAACTTGTTGTATTTCTAGATTTATGAGAGTGAATGAGTGAATGCAAGATAGTAGTATTTAGAAATTGTACATATTTTTTATACCAATTGCAAATGCATAATTGCATTGTTAAAGTACGTTAACATACCTACCATATAATAATTCATATAATCTATGTGTAAAACCCCCACCACCCTATTTTTAATGTAGTTAATTATAAAGTTAATTGATACCCCCACCTTTGTGGTCAGCATAAATTAAAAATTAATTTGTTTGTACCGACCATAAATTTGGTCTACTATCGAGCCGTATAGTTTAATAAATAATTAATAAATTTGCTCTCATGCGACCAATAATGATACTTTACATAAGCTATTCATGATTATTATTACAAATAAAAAAAAGATAACGCACCAGTAAAACAAAATATTTGACTGAATAATACGGCCAGAACAAAGGTAGATTAAGGGGGTTGTAAATTTTAAAGATTAAGTAAATGTTTTTTATATTGCAGCTTAAACCCATTACCATCCAGTAAAATAAATTCATTAGGTAAGGAGTTATATAGATTAACAGCGTTGTAGGTAAATGTGTTCTGAAACATGGCACTCCGATGGTGAGGCATTGCCAGTTTATACGAGAACCTTGTGTCACGGGAGTGTGCAGTTTCACGAAATACGAACTTATTTTTTAGGGATGGAGGGAGAGTCTCATTTTTCAGCAGTTTTACTAAAAAACTTCCCAAAGGCAAAGTCCTACGGTTAGTCATTAATAGCCAGTTCAGATTTTTAAAAGTGTGGGAAATATGATTAAATTTACGAAGTCCATAAATAAGGCGTGCACATGTGTTCTGTACTTTTTGTGTTCTATATAATAAGCTGCTACATCAAGGCATGACCCATAAATAAAATCACAGTAGTTAAAATTAGATAAGACGAGACTTTCACAAATCATTTTGCGCAATTTAAAATTGAGAATATGACGGTTGTTGTATAATACTCTTAAGAACATGTGTGCGGAGCATCTACAGGGAAAACTGACTGAAAAACCACGCTTTGTTATGACATCACAACATAAATATGTACGTATGTCTGCGACCGTTACGTCAAAGATTTGGTGAATGTATGGTATGGTATTTTTAAGTGAAACATATCGATATGGTGATCATCCACCTTCTTTACTTGTATTAGTTTCGGACTCTATTAAGAAATCAAATTATTTCCACCTTTTACGTGTTACTTTTGGTGAATATTTGAGTCCAACGAAAATATTGTATTTTTTAAGTGAAAACATATTGTCACGAATAGTTTAGGGGGTAGCGCGTTTTTTAAAAGAATAACTTCTAAGAGAAGAGCCTCGTCACGATTAATACAATGACGGAGTCTCAACGCTTCCTTTAATCTACCACTGTATGTTCTATTCGTGAGGACACGCCTTGTTTGGCGTGCCGGGGGGTAACTGAGGTAGACCGGGACCGAGTTACGTGGGGTAAGAAGAGATGATGAAGTAAACACGTTTAGTTTATAACAATAACAATGTATTAACGATAAAACTTTAACAATGATTATTGGTCAGAAAATGAGATCCTATTATACCCGATTACTACGTCGCGCATATTTTCACGATTTGAGGTACTGTTTATAGGTATTTGTGTACTGTTTTATAATTTATAGTTTCTCTTAAGAGTTGGGTTTTATTTAAGAGCACTAAAATATTTCACTAAACTTTTTAGCTGACTATTTCGACACTTGTCTATCTCAGAACTCTGACAAACTTCTTGTCTTGACTTTACTATGGTGGTTGTGAAACCTCTGGTCCTAGCAGTCGTCAAGTGACTAACCGATGCCAAGTTTGGTAAGGAATGGAGTAGAACCTAAAGCAGTTGTATAGCTAACTTTAAGACGGATAGAACCCGAAGGTAGTCGTTAAATGACTAACTTGGGAGCTGGAGGTGAGACCAAAGTCTGACGTACTGAAGGTTCGGTAGTGTATTTATATTAAAAAAGTGATGATGATGGCAGGCTTAAGGTTGAAAGTCGCTCCTGTTGATCGCTCGCGTTGTTTATAGTTTGCTTTTAATATGGGTGATATTTATTTAGTAGCTTATGCATTTTAGTAGATTACACGTTCCCCGCCCTCTAAAATGTTGGTCCCCAACATTAATACGACCTCTATCGCTCAAAAAAGATAGACCTCAATTCCAAAAAACTTGTCGCATAATACTATGTAATATAAAAATTTATACAAAATAAAATTCCATCAGTGGTCTTGTTACTTTCTGGATCCAGGCTGATCCTTAGTAACTCCCTCTAGTTTCCACTGCAGTCTATATGTCTTAGCATTGACACACCATTAAACTGTTTGAGGGTATTTTAAGTGAGAGCCTGCTGGAGAGAATAGTATAGCATCCAGTGGTGCTTGGTACATGAAATAAAATAGAAACATATTTTTATAAATTGTCTTACAAATCATATAACTCTAATTCTAGAATTCCATAGTAAGTATTGTACCTAGTTCAAATGTCTATACTTTACCGTTGACTGTCCAATAGACGCCTATTGGTCAATCCATGTTTAAATACAATTTATCGACTCCTTATAAAATACTGATACTTGTATTGCAATGATATCTTGCTTGCATTGAATAATTCAGCCTGCATGGGATGCAGTCCACCCCAAGTTGATCTTTATCATAATTATAATATCATCATTTTATAAATTGTCTCAGTAATATTTACAATTCTACCAAATAGTTCAAAGAAGTTATTTAAAAAAGTTAATTAATTATATCCTATTAAATCATTTTATACATCTAACATTTTCTCACTTGAATACGGTCCTGTATATTCAAATAATACTTAATATTTTTAATATTAATAGCATTTTGTTTGACTCAGTTTTACGTATTGACTTATAAACAAAATTTTCTGACTTTTTATAGTCTTTTAATCGACTTATTTAAGCTCGCTTGCCTAATTCAGCATGCTGACTTTGTTTATATTTAAAAAAAAAAAACACAATTTACCGATTTTAGTTCCATGAAATATCGTACAGTCAATTATTCTTATATGTAACATTAATAAATAACAGGTATCTTATACTTTACGCTCTTCTGGCTTGTCCCTCACTTCTTGGTGGCTAAATGGTGCCCTTTGAAAACTGCAGCGAAAGTAACCATCGTCTGTTTGTTCGTGTGTCAGCATCGTGTAGCTTCGGATCGGATCGGATTTGGCCCATCTCTACTTAAGCGAGTATTCGCCGAGTAGTTCTATTGTCGCAGGAGAAATTAGTGAAGATGACAAGGATAAGGAAAATAAAGTTATATATGAAACAAGTACCCAGTGTTGGGTGCTTCGTTTTCGTTCCTGTCCCCTGTCAAGTCGTCAACCTCGAACTTTTTGATCTCTGGAAAAAATATGCTGTCGTGTCCTATTCGTCCGTCATTTATTTCTACGGTAGCGTTTTTGCGTTGTAGTTTGTGGTATTGCCTACATCAAAATATTATATTAAAATATCTTGAATTGATATAATGACGAAGATTTGTGTTTGTTTTTTGCACCTTTTGGTCGATTTCTTCCTGCCAAATGCAATTTTGCAATGTGACCAGGGATTTGCTTATGAAATTTCAATCTTGGCAGGTGCTTTGAAGCGAAAGGTAAGTGTTGTATTTCCTATAATCATTATTTTCGGACTCTTTTAGAATGAGAATGGATGCTAGAGCATAAAAACTCTAATCTAAGGGTGTTTGATGCATGAGTTTGGATTTCTTGGAAAGGGTGTGGCAAGTGTCACTGACCCATTCGGCAATATACTTCATTTTATGGAATGTGGGGCTTGAATATTAAAAAGAGAGGTTTTGTCAATGTTATTTATTCTATTCCAAGCTGTAGATGACGTGTATTACTGCTAGTTTGACATGGAAGTGGTTATGTGAAGATTAATTATAACTTTTTTTTAGGTTAC
Organism: Pissodes strobi; assembly: GCA_016904865.1. NCBI lineage: Eukaryota > Metazoa > Arthropoda > Insecta > Coleoptera > Curculionidae > Pissodes > Pissodes strobi. The sequence continues at coordinate 2,253 of JAEQML010073759.1, read as the reverse complement.
GAAAGCATGGAATAGAAATAATAAGAGTCCTCTGAACTTAATGGCTTATGGTCTGGCCGAACTGTCATTGCTGCTATGTTCACATATTCTAGTTTTCCCCAGTCTGTCCATGGAATGGTTTTCGTCATAACTACTGGAGTCGCTAGATTTTATTGCGATGATCGCCTAGCTTTAGTTTTATTCATGTTTGTAGTCTCGTCATGTTTGTCCTCGTTTTCATTGTTGTGTTATAATTTATATCTGACTCCATATATCTCACAATATTTAGATATCTTTTGAGATTGTAATGCCCATTTCTCAGCTGTTTCTTGTTATATTTTTCTTAAGCATTTCATCGCTTTTTAGGTCCAGTTTCTTGAAGAGTTTGGAGACTTTTGTCGTAACTGGATAGCTCTTCAACTGGTTCCTGAGTACTCGATGGACTGCTGATGCCTGTGCACATCTGTACCTTCTGAGGTGATTGGGCCAAACTTGCAAGGATCTGGTAATTTGAAATGTGTTATTTACAGCTTATTATTTAATTCATCTTTCTGATATATTTACATTGTTTCTCTATCCACCTATATTTATTATTTTATTGCCAATTTCTTTATATTTCATTCCCATATCTTAGGTTTCCTTATTCTTTACTTAATCTGTACTTTATTCTATCTCTTCTTATTTATAATTAATTCATTAGCTTTACTACTTCCTTATATATGTATGCTATATTTTTCAATCCATAATATATATACATCTTTATATCTTTCCTCAATTGTTTCAACTTATCGATGCTTCCCAACAACTTTCCTTTAATTATTTCACCTCATGTATGCAACTTGTCATACTTTATGTGAACACTTTATTCTATGTATTTTCATGCTTATGATTACATGACTAACACACTAAACCCACATTATTTAAATATCTTTTGCTTCTACATTTCTCCATTATTTCACCTTATGTATGCTTTCCATACACAACTTTTGCTTATTTATTCCCTCACGATGTACGCTTCTTCTTATCTCATAAACATCTTCTTCCTCTATATTTCTTCAACTTATTTATGCTTCTTCTATATTCTTCATGCTTTACGTAAACATTTCTTGCTTATGTAAACATTTTATCTGAGCTTCTGCGGTACCAACATTTTTTGCTTAACTTCCTTACGTCAGCCAGCTATACTTCAGTCCGTATATGCTCCAGTTTCCGATGCCTAAATTCTTTGCTTATCATTAAGATAATCTGTCGTTGCACTCTTATTTAGGCCGGAGAACACTTTACTTTATAATACTTCCTCGCATACACATATATTCCTCCTGTATATACTATCAATACACAATTTTAATGGTAACTCAGTTTTTTCTGCTTTTCTCGATAACGATAATCAAACAACTGATCCATTTACTTGTGCTCTACTATACCGGGTGACAACGAAACTACTACCCAGGCCCGGATTTTAAAATGGCTTGAGATAAAAATTTGAAATTTTTACCGACCATAGGGTTCAGTGACGTGCATATTTCAAGGAAAAAAACAATTGACAGTCACTTCCGGTTTCACCGGAAACGATATAAGTTTAACTTTTTTAAATGGCAACCCCCGTATATTTTTGCATATTTGAATTCTACGAGAAATTCTAAACACTTTTTATGTAGGATGTACTATAGCTAAAGTTAATAGACTTTGACTTATGAGACTTTAAAGTTTACCCTATTTTGACATTTATTTACATTTTATAAGAAAACAACATGTGCTACGACCAAAACAAATGGTGCAATTTATACGTCAACCAAGGCGCTCTAGGATGGCAGAATAAAAAACTTGAAATTAAGAGTTTTCGAAAATTGATATTTTTGATATGTTGATTTTCAATTTTTCATCGATTTTTGTATGAAAACGATTTAACCTACAGCCATGAGACTTTTACTACCTAATCTTACTTTTTTGTCTTCTTTCCATTTTTATCCTTACTTTTTATTTTCAAACAACGGATATTATTTTTTATTATGCTTATTGGATCTATAAAAATAGTATTTAGTGGCTGGCTTTTATTAAAATAAAAATAATCATGTTTAGCCATGACACAGGTTGCTATGGTTTTTAAAAGCAATTGAATTTGGACAGGTAACTTATTTATTACCCCTGTGTCTTCGGCAGATTTCACAATTTTTGTTGCAATTTGTGTAAATTATCGTGCTTTGTTTCGTGACTTTTTTTCGGCTTGGACTAAAAGTTCTTTGCAATCTGTTTAAAATGGCAAGATAAAAGTTA
>MU195747.1:2092-14778 GCA_016904865.1 Pissodes strobi | reverse complement strand
GCCACCCCACCAGAACTGGGAAGCGCTAAGTGGTTTTCCTGAATCACGTTCCGCTTCCGCGCTGGTGGTGCCGGGTTCCACAGTAGGAATATATGGACATGATGGTGCTTACCAATTTAGAATAGACTTCTGCAACATAAGAGGCCTAAATACAAACATAAATTCGGTACACCAACATCTACAAGCAGATAGACCACACATACTAGCCCTTACAGAAACACAAGTATTCTACAGCAACAACAGTAAACTACCCCTATCCTGGTTACGACTTACATACCCGATCTAGACATAAGTTCGGAATATGCCTTTTTGTCCGATGCGACCTTTCATATAACCGCGAGGAAACACTCGAACCGAACAACCTTGACGTCATGTGGCCCAAGTTCACCGCCAAGGGATTAACCAAGTTTGTAAGTTGTCTCTATCGCCCTCCGAGCGATAGAGCCTACCAAAGCTTTTTTACAACACTAGCTACCACTTTTGACTCAATACAGATCGATCACCGATCATCGATAGTTCAGAAATAATCGTTCTGGGAGACTTCAATGCCCACAACACCAACTGGCTCAAACATCACAACAAGACCGACAACGAAGGTAGCGAAGCTGAAGCATTTGCCATTAGCTGCGGGCTTACTCAACTTGTAGATGAACCAACTCGAATCTCAGAGAGGGGCGAATTCGCCGCCCTCCTGGATCTTTTTCTAACCACCAATCCCGACCAGTACACAATTACAGTTGGTCCGCCATTAGGTACTTCCGACCACAAACTTATTACAACGGTTTGTGAATTGCCACTCATACAGAAGGATCCACCATTGCCTTGCAAAATCCGGCATTACAATTCTGCAAACTGGGATGATCTAAGGGAGTTCTACCTAGATTTTCCTTGGCTCGACGTCTGCGATACTGACGACCCGTCAGTCTGCTGCGAAGAGATCACGCAAGTAATCTCCTCAGGAATGGAAGCATACATCCCAAATTCCATCAAGTTACCTATTTTGTCAAAGCGAGAAACGAATACAAACGTGTAATCGACGAAACTAAGGACAAACACAATCAAAAGATCAGGAATAAACTTTTGCAATGCCCTAGTGGCTCCAGGAATTTCTGGTCGGTAGCAAAGGCAGTAAGTAACAACTCTACAAAAACGTCTCTCCCAACTTTGACGGACGAACGTGGTATCACGGCGACTACAGCCAAGGAAAAAGCAAACATGCTCGCCAAAATGTTTTCATCGCACTCTACTTTAGACGTCCCCCAAGGCAAGACTCTCCCCACCATATCGAACATCGACACTACCATGGCAGAAGTCAAGTTTCATCACCGTGATATTCGTAAAATCCTTAAGAACTAGATACGAAAAAGGCATCAGGACCGGATGGAATACCTGTCATCGTGTTAAAGAACTGCGCCAATGAACTAACACCCGTTTTTTCCAGGCTTTTTTCTCTGTCTTAGGGAAAAGGGATTTACCCATCGTCTTGGAAAGTCGCTAGAGTGCAACCTGTTCCAAAAAAGGCAAGAAAACCACGCCCTCAAACTATCGCCCAATTGCCTTGCTTCCAATAATCCCCAAAGTCATGGAACGTGTAGTCAATCAGCAACTACTCAAGTGCCTCGAGAACAACAGAATAATCAGCGATAATCAATACGGCTTTCGCAAAGAGAGATCGACAGGAGATATATTGGTCTATGTCACTCATATATGGAGTAGGGCAATTGAGAACTACGGAGAGTCTCGAGCGATTGCGTTGGATATTTAAAAGGCATTTGACAGAGTTTGGCATGACGGCCTGCTCAACAAACTGCCGTCCTTCGGACTGCCAGGCTCTCTCTGCAGCTGGCGTGCCAGTTTCCTTAAGAACCGATCTCTGCACGTTGCAGTTGATGGACACATCTCAGACACATTCACCATCAACGCGGGCGTGCCTCAGGGCACAATACTTTCACCAACTCTGTTCCTCATCTATATTAATGACCTGCTGACCGAAACGAATAATCCTGTTAGTAGTATAAAAGGCGGGGTTCTGTGCCACTGGATGGCACCTAGCCCTTATACGCGACCATCATCCGAAGAAATATCATTAAAAAGATCCGCCGACAATGACCAGAGGCTGTTCACCAAAAAGGCCTTATGCTAGACGTCATCCGAAGAAGTGAGGGGTTCTGTGACACTGGATGGCATCAGCGACCGTTATATTAGCAATATTATGCTTTACATTGATTTTCAAGACGGGCGGTAAATTTAAATAATTTTAAAATAAGATTATATATTGAACACCACGTGACCTACTCTATCTGCCCCGTACCCAATATCCAAATTTTGACTATTTGCCCAACTATGCATATGTGTGTGTGAAGTGCGAGTCCATGCATGCGACAGAGAAAGCATTCGAATCGATAGATCCCTTATGATGATAGAGCCACTCGATCCAGTATAGATATTTTAGTTTTATTTTCGTCCGCCGTGCAAGCCAAAATGCGTACTAAGAAAAGCGTATGTTTTTTGCCTAAGTCATTACCCAAAAAGGCCTTAACCATGTTTTTGTCAAATATATATTTTCTGAAAGATGGTTATCGATCGGGAAGCCGAAGGCACCTTTGGCGCTATTTACGCACATCTAGCTTTTGTAGTTTTCGAGAAAAACCAATTCTGGTCTACTACGCCGGGCGCGAAAACGGCACTAACTTAAAATCTCTCCAAATGCATCAAGTTATACATCAAATTAAAGGGAATTTTACAGCGAACCAGAAAATCGAAAGAAAATGTTTGTATAAGGTGTCATAAAAGAGTTTTAGTGACAAAAAGACGCTAACTTAAAATAATTTGAAAATGTATCGAGTTTGGTATCAAATTAAAAGGAATTTTACAACGAACCAGAATTTCGATTCAGATTTTTTATATTATTTTTCATATAAGAACTATAGTGCCCAAAAGGTGCTAACTTAAAATCGCTTCAAAATATATCAAGCTATATATCAAATTATAGGGAATTTTACAACGAATTCAAAACTTTGAATCAGAATTTTTATATCATTTTTCATAAGAGAACTATAGTGCCCAAAAGGTGTTAACTTAAAATCGCTTCAAAATATACCAAGTTATATATCAAATTATAGGGAATTTTACAACGAATTAAAAAATCGAATCGCAATTTTTACATCATTTATCATAAGGGAACTATAGCGTGTTAACTTAAAATCGCTTCAAAGTATATCAAGTTATACATCAAGTTATAGGGAAAATTACGATTAATTGAAAACTTGTAACGAATTTTTTTTATCTGTTACCGTAGAGGCATATATAGCATTTTTACTTAAACCTTTGCTAAAATATTTTCGACGAGGCCTTATTGCAAAATAAATGCGACAAGGATGAGACCGATGTATTACTTTATTTGTTCGTACGTGGCAGGTTCAATGTCGCCATTGACGTAGCGTATAATTTTATTGTAAAAATTCGTTAGTAGAATGTTAAAGTAGAATGGTAAATATAAACATTTTTTATCCCTCCCCATAAATCTCACTCAATAAAATCACCTCAGTTATAGTTTAGCTTCACATTTTAAAATTGAAGAGCTAAAGGTATAAATTAACCTTTTTTTATTATTAAGCGTAAGTAAAAATATGTTTTATAACGAAGAAAATGGAATCAGCGAACAGTGAATTAAACCAAGTTGATATGTTTAGACTAGAACTTTAGAATTTAGTTGTTTATATTGTAATTGTGAGGTAAAAAAATGTTTTTAAAGAATATAAAAGTTTATGTAAAATACTTAAATATTGCGATACATGTTTAATCTGTCATGTATTTGCGGTTAACAGTTTAAGGTCTAGGATTATGTTATTAAAATACCAAAACAGTAATGAAAGCAACGTAATTAAAAAGTCTACAAACAAAATAAATATTATTCAATATATTTTTTATCAATCCAACTATTATGTTTACTATCAAAACATAGACCTTGGATCTTTTACGTTTTAAAACTTTCTCAACTAAGTAAATATCAGGATGGTTCACTCTTTGCAATTGAAGTTCATAGAATCCACCTTTGATTTCTTGTTGGTTGACATCTTGAAGTAAATACGTTACTGGATTAGTAAATTGTATTTTTTTAACAATAAAAATTTCTGTAGACCAATTAGGACGGTATTGTTTTTCAAAAACACCTCTAAACTTTGAGATGCATACATGATGGCCTACAGAAAACTTAGGTGTCGATGTCATCTTAATTCGACTGTACACTGTGTTCAGTAAAAGCTTTTCATGTCTCCTTGTTATTTCAGAAAGTTTCATACCTGTTGTATTATGTTTTTTACTTGTACTGAAGAGCTATTTGTGGTAACAATCAATCCATTTGTATGAACACTAAATTCCTTCTACATCACAGATTTTAACGTTCTATTGATCCGTTCCACTATAGATGCTTTTTTCTCACTATAAACCACATAATGGTTAATATTACATATTTTTAATAAACTCTTTACTTCTTTTCCTAAAAATTCTCCTGCTGCGCCAGTACAAAAGTTAATGGGCACTTGTTTTCTGAATACATTTTCAAGAGCTGTAGCAACTTCCTTAGCAGTTTTAGTTTTTAGTATATATGTCCACACATACTTAGAAAAACAATAAATTATCACTAAAATGTATTTATATCCAGTGTTTTCTTTTTCATATTCCTTCATATCAACCAGATAAGCTTGCATAAGATCCAATTAAGATTTAATAATTACTCTTCTACGTTTAAAAGTAATCCTAGCAGGTTTATGAAGTTCTTCAACAATGCCACATTTCACTTTAGTAACTAAACTGTCAGACATTATTCTATTAAATTAGCCTCCTGTAATTCTTCAATTATTGAATTTATCTCGTTTGTGTGACTTGTATTACCAGCAGACTGAGAAGCTATAAGTAATCTTAGTCGAAGCTATAAGTAATCTTAGTCTTTCGACAAGCTGGTTTGGGTCATCCCAAAAAACATAATCAACTGAATTAGTTGAAACTTTCATTGCCATATCATTACCCTGTTTTTCCCACTCTTCATTTTCTACATTATCTTCATCAGTATCCTCATCAGATTTGATATTTGATTTAAGAACTTTAACTTTATGATTTTTACTTCATTTATTGATGTGTTTTACTGCATTTGTTTTCGATCATATACGACTATAATTTTTTGCATCGACTTTTGAATAAATTGCAGGAACATTTTTATTGAAAAGCGATCCATAGAGTCCTTGAGTACCTTTATATTTCTTTACAGCAATTATCAAATCAGTTCCATCAAAGTCTAGAGGCTTATTACCAACATAAAATATTTCAATGTATCAAATTTTGCACGAAGTAAACCATCTGATTCGTCATTTTAGGATCCTTTATGAATTTTTTTATATATTTTAAGTGTAATGTATGATATTGGTCATAATAGTCTTTTAGTGATTTTTCATGAATAGTCTTGTTTAATTGGTCTTCATATTCTTGTTGTTTCCTAGCCTCTTCCTCTTTTAGTTCTTCAATCATATCTTTCATAATCATTTTTCTTAAATAAAAAAAGGCTTAGTTGCTGTTGAAAAGCTTAATTTTCTTTTCATGCGGGGAGCTGATAATGGAGCCTTTGAAGTATCTTTAAGCTCCAACGGAGTAGATATTGATGCCAATGGTTCTGATGTTATTGATTTTTGATCATATTCATAATCATCATCATCATCGATAGAGTCCACATCATATTCTTTTAGTGATTTTTCATGAATAGTCTTGTTTAATTGGTCTTCATATTCTTGTTTTCCCAGACTCTTCCTCTTTTAGTTCTTCAATCATATCTTTCATAATTATTTTCCTTAAATCAGTAGACTTAGTTGCTGCTGAAAAGCTTAATTTTCTTTTCATGGGAGCTGATAATGGAGTATCTTTAAGCTCCAACGGAGTAGATGTTGATGCTAATGGTTCTGATGTTATTGATTTTTGATCATATTCATAATCATCATCATCATCGATAGAGTCAACATCACTATCATTAGTTAATTCTCTTTTTCAAATTTTTAATTACAGTTGACGCAAGCTGCTGCTGTTGTTGTGTTAAAGTACCTTGCTGCTTCTTTTTTTTGTATGAAAATTAATCTTAATGTTTTTTAAATGTTTTGTTATGGGTTGGAAAAGGTCTTCATGTGCTATTTGTCTATGCTTTAGTATATTTAATTTATTTTTTATTTCTTTTCGTTTTGCTATTAACTTTTTCTTGACAACTTCCTCGAGGATGATTTAGTTTTTTTATGTGATTTTTGTTGTTTATTTTTCATCTTTATTACTTAAGGTCAGGTAGTGAACTAATGATTTACTAGTTGAAATTTAGATATACAGTACGTCTCACTAACTTGGAACCCTATGGGAAACTTCTTTATTGTTGATTTTTCGAAAAAAGTTGCTCTTTATAAAAAGTTCTGCTTCCTGAGAAAATAATATTAGACTATTAAAACTTGAATTAGCATATACAGAATGGTCATAAAGTAGGAAAATGTACATGATCTCCGGAAATACCGTTCGAATAATTTTAGGTGTGATTCTGCATAAGAAAACATGAAATTTTTTTCATATAAACATGGGGCCAAAAATGCATTGTTTCCAAGATACACCAAACCCAAACTTTTTATAAAAAATCAGTTTTTTGTTAATACCTTAAATATAATTTTACTGATTTCGTTGAAATTTGGCAGTGTTAATTGTAGTAGCAAGAGGCTCATTGAACCTTAATTAGATTAAAAATATAAAGTCCAGTGGCATCCCGGGGGGCATCATACCGAATATTATTGACAAAGAAATGTGCGCCACTGACTCTTTTAATTATTTTATATTTTTTCGTAATTGTTTTCGTTTCGTTTTCGTGAAACAAAATAAATACCAGTTTATTACATTTCTTTAGGGCACCAAATTCTACATCAAACGCTGTAATAAACTGGTTTAATTTTTTTTTCCTCGAAAACGAAACAAGATACGAAAACAATTAAAGAAACAAAAATGTTGTATTTTTAGTTGCTTAATACGAAAAAAATATAAAATGTTTAAAAGAGTCAGTGGCGCACATTTCTTTGTCAATAATATTCGGTATGATGTCCCTGGGACGCCACTGGACTATATATTTTTAATCTAATTAATGCTAATTGAGCCCCCTGTTACTACAGATACCACTGCCAAGTTTCAACAAAATCAGCAAAATCATATTTAAGGTATTAACAAAAAAGTGTTTTTTTATAAAAAGTTTGACACCCTGTTCTTGGAAACTATGCATTTTCGGACCCATGTTCATATAAAAAAAATTTCATGTTTTCTTATGTAGAACCACTCCTAAAATTATTCGAACGGTATTCCCGGACACCCTGTACATTTTCCTACTTTATGACCACTCTGTATATACTAATAAAAATTTTAATAGTCTAATATTATTTTCTCAGGAAGCAGAACTTTTTATAAAGAGCAACTTTTTTTCGTAAAATGAACAATAAAGAAGTTTCCCATATGGTTCCAAGTTAGTGAGACACACTGTATATGTACTTATCAAAGCCAATACCATATCTACCTTCATTAATGTTATTATACTTAAAAATTGATGAAAACTGTTTTTTTCAACAGTGAGCACAAATACTTTTAAAATCATCAAATGATATGGTCTGAGTATACATGATGTAAATTCAAATCATCTTGTTTAAACAGTACAATCGCATTAGCTTCATCTCTTATTAAATGTTTTGGAATTTTAGCGTAAGTTTGACATAAATAAAAACAATCAATGCTATTATGACGCCCCATGCTAAAATATTCTTTTTTCTATTTTGGTATCATAAAGAAGTCTTTTCGATATGCAAAGTAGTGTCGAAAAGAAGCACTTTTCGATACTACTTTTGTTGACTGGTTGCTATGATATTAACAAAATTGTTCAATGTCAAGGCCCACTAGCAAAAATTTTGACTCCGTTTTGAATGGGATTCCTAATAATACAGACGTCAAAAGTGACAAGATGGCCGTCCAACTTTTGATCGCGACTTGAATAAATTAATGTTTTTCATTAAATAACGTGCAAAATAGAAAAAATAGTATAAAACACACGTTTTAAAAGACATTTAGCGCACTCGCACGTTAGGAAACTCCCCGCAAGCGGGTCGTTTCCTAATTTCGTGCTCGTGCGATAAAATATGGTCTTTTAAAACTAGTATCTTAATATACTATAATAACATCTTGTTTATCACATGCTACATCATCTAATATAAAAATAGAGTTTGGTTTTACATCTGATGGTGATAAGATTGTTTCACTATTACTAAAAGTAAAGCAACCAATGCCTTTTATGGGCTTCAGCACACTCTCCAAATATACATATTTAGGTTGATATAAGGATTTTGAGTACAGATAAACATTTTCAAACTTTAATCCGTTGTGATGTTCCAGAAGACTGATCATTAGTTGGTTTTTCCACAGTTTGAAGGCCCTGCGATAATACACCTTATGGAAGATGGTAACAACACACTATGCCGATAAGTTTTGGATTTAACTACATCATGATTGTCAACTTTTAAAGTAGTTTTTTTGTTTCACCACTTTCTTCATTGTACTGGTTTAACAGATTTTAGTAAAAATTACTTAAAAAATGCAAGAACAATCACATTTAAAACAGTTAAATCTTATCATTCATTGAAGTAAGTTCAAATCGTATTTAATGAGATACTATTTAAGTCATGGTGAATTCCAAGGAAATGGTCTATTGAATACTGCTATAAATATACCAGGTTATAATTATTGTTGACCTGGGATAAAATGAAAGAAACGATTAGAACGTGGTGATATTGGTGTAAATGTGTTAGATGAAGCATGTAAGGAACATGATATAGCATATTCAAATAAAAAAGATTTAACTGAACGACATCAAGCTGATAGAAAGCTTCTTAAGCATGCGAAGGCTAGAATTTCATCATTGGATTCTTCTTGGCGAGAAAAAATGGCTGCTGTTGGTGTAGCTAGGTATGGGTATTGGAGGGGATAATGTAAAAAAAACTAAAGAAACAATCTCATTTAAATCAGTTTAGAATGAACGAATCCAAAGAAAGTGTCAGTTCTGTTCAACAAAGTTTCAAAATTATGAATGAAAGTATAAAATCATTAAAAAAGTGCTTGGAAAAAATGGAATTACTTGCAACTAAGAAATCCAACTAAAGCTACTTAAATAAAAAAGCAAAATACTAATAAAGAAAAAAACAACATATTGATAACTATCATGAAAGAAAATTTAAGGGAAAAATTCAAAATACAACACAAGGAACGAAACGAAAACTAAATCTAGAAAATGAGCTTAAACAAGATTTACAACAAAATAGTAATCTTAAACGAAAATTAGAATCTGATAGTGATACTGATTATGAAGATAACAAAAAAATAAGATTATAATCAATACAGAATTTACCATCTTCATCATCATCAAGGAAGAGGGTTTTGAGTGACAGTGATTCGGATGAAGATACCAATGTACCAATTAAAAAGGTGAAAACTTTCTAATATCAAATGTATAAAAGTTTTAAATTGTGAAAAAAAATAGTTAGTTTACTAGTAGCATTATAACATAACACACACACACACATAGTTAAAATGGTAAAAGTTATGGTAAATAGCAACCATACTAAACAGTCAAGAAAACATCAAAAGAAACGTACCGTAAAACGAAAATCAAAAGGTAGAGGAAAGAAAAATAATTTTACTAGTTTTCAATCAATTACATCTAAAATTAAAAAAATATATATTTTAAAGGAAAATCCAAAAAGCATAGATAATGCTCTTAAAATTGCGTTTAGAACTACTAACAAAGTAAAATATAAAATTAAACAACCAAGAGTGGTGATAATTCCTAAAACTGGAGGCATATTACCACTGATTCCAATATTTGCTGGTCTAAGTGCCTTAGGAGCATTAAGTGGTGGGGCTACAGGCATAGCAAAAGCGGTGAATGATGCTCGTGTTGGAAAAGAAAAATTACAGGAAAGTCAACGTCATAATCGAACAATGGAGCCATAGCAATGGTTAATGGTATATATTTAAAGCCATACAAAACTGGGTTGGGTCTTTTTTTAAAGCATGGTTTGAATTTAAAAACAAGAAAAAAATACCATTAGCATGGAAAAATATGCTAAAAAGTTAAAAAAAGCTAATTTTAGAGGAGTTTTTATGCAAGACTCCCTGCCTCAAAAAATTAAGAAATATGAATCAGGAATTATAAATTTGGACTCTATACATGGGCCTGAAACTCACTGGACTACATACAAAATTTGGAGAAAATATCTACTACTTTGATAGTTTTGAAAAACCTCAAGCCACCGATAGAAGCTGAAAACTATTTTAATAAACGATTTCATTAAATACATACACATGTTATACCATCGAATAGGAACTATCCATAAGAATAAAAGCAATACTTGTACATATTATGCTAATATCAATATTGTGAATTTCATTTTACTGACCTGTAATAGCTCTTTACAAACTTTACATCATAAAAGAAAAACCATTCACAAAATTAACTGTTCACTGCGCCGGTTTCAGATTGTCTGTCCTCGCTCTCGAACGATACGTTTTAAGATTCACTAGAAAAAAACCTCGCAAAACCCGACTTCAATTTATGATTTGATTTTCTTTTTTTTTTTCGTTACATATATATGGGGTGTCCCAAAACTGAATGTATAAAGTCTAAGGAAAGAATATTTGAAATAAGCGGTTTTCCTCACTACCGATATTGTAACGTTGTAATTGTATCTGAATATTATATCGCGATTTTCTCTGTGTATCCGTTAAATTGTGGTATCATCACAACATTACTATTATGAGTGGATTTCAGTACTCCGACCCGTATGACAGCAAACGCATTCCGAAGATGCGTATGAAAATAGGATATATAAGGAAGGAGGTGAAAAGTTGAAGCCTTCTCGTCTCGTTGCGCACTTACCTACCGCGTTGTGGCGGTTAAGTTTCAATTGCTGGTTAATGATTGCCAGATAGCACTTTTTCGTTAATATTACAGCGTGGTAATGCGTATCTTTTATTAGAGTACCGGCTATGCTGTTGTGAAACATCGTGTGCAGAGCGGTGTGATAACCCTTTTATTTTAAAAGGTAGGTTCGACTCATGTGCTTCTAAGTAACAGGGCTATAAAAATACCATTTTTCACTAGGGTCTTTCCGAGGGCTAATGTCTTTCCAAGGGGCCACTACCCATTTGCTTGGGGACTTCCTTATCTGAGTAGGAGCCCAGCCATCTTCTCCGCTTGGACCAGACAGAGAGTTTAGTGTAGCCTGGTTATCGCGACTGGTACCTTGCCTAGTTCTTCCAATTACCCAGGACAATACACATCGTCAAGTCTGGTAGGATCAATTTGAATTAATAATAAATCAGCACAGCTAATATGTTGAGCTGTGTTCTTGGTTTATCGTGCTACCACTGTAAATTTTTCGAATGAAAAGACTAAATATAATCTACCGAGAAGCACTTACTGGAAATATTACTTCCAGAGATACTGAGTTTTAGTTCGCTAAACTTATTTATTGATTTTAATAAGAGACATTCCTCTAATATACTGTAATTATTCTTTTACCACCATTTACATTAAGCTAATTATATCTATCTGTAAAACCCATGGCAGAAATTTAATTTAACTTATTTAAACCTTATTATTAAACGTTCGCCTTGATATCGGTTAATTGAGCTCGATTTTCCTTATTTCGTGCGGCAATATTTATTTCTATATATTTTATTCAGTAAATCCCTTTTAGTTTAGCATTTTTAAGACATTTTAGAAGTCTTCTATATTCCAGCTGCCAAGGGAATAAGCTAAGCGTTGTTGTTATTGTTAAATATTTAAGCAATAGTAACTGGGTAATTTTAAAATATTATTTCAAAGATATCTCCTCTCTTTAATTAGCATCGAGGTAATTTATTGAGATTTTTATATAGTAATAGTAATGTTAATTTATTGATCAGAAACTTGCCATAACTAGGGCTACTTTTGGATTCATAGTTTAATCGCAGTGAGTACCAGGCCTAAATCGTTGAATTGATACTTGATTGTTGTTATTTCTAGTGTTAATGAGTCTAGATAAAACTTAGTTAACATAGCAATTAATAAATTGTAGTTTGGGCATTAACTCCTACTTGTGGCAGATAACAGGTCAGCTTAAGTGATATTCCATAAATATTTTTAGCATAATATTAACCATCAATAATCAGAAAGTCTTTCAAATTTTAAGAAAGTAGATTGTTCTACCCCAGTAGTTTTTTTAATAAACTGGTTGTTTGTATTCGTGGTGTTTATTTTGGCAGCTGTATTTAGGCTATAATTCAATCCTATTCTATTTTTTTCACTCTTTCACAGGGTATTTTTTTTAATTTTATTATCCGATTTTCAGACAGATAGAATTTTTAATAAATTTCGTACAGTAAAAATTTAGTGCCGCCCGTTCTAACTGCCATAAACTCTAACCCACGTCTTTAAAAAGAATAAAATCAGAAACGACTGAGTGAGCTTGGCATATGAACCAACTGAAAGCACAATTGGCGAATAAGAGATCCATAATAGAATTTTAAGTATGTATCATTGCAATTTTTCCACAAGTTACATCGCCGTTCCTTCCCATAATGAAGACGAGATGCTGACCATG